>CANTUT010000578.1:2500-300000 GCA_947687605.1 Reutealis trisperma
TCAAAATCAACCCATCTAAGCTCGAAGGCTCCAAGTCCAAAAGGAAAGTTAAGTAAAAATTACAACAAAAATCTAAAATTAAGGGATACCTTCTCTAACCCTTATGGGTTCTAGGGAAGTCATACATTTTCCAAACTAGTTCCTAAAATAAACAAGCAAATTAATATAAAACCTAATTATGTGAAGAAAATAATAGGGAGAAGTTGGTTTATTTGAATTAGATTCGATGCTTGATGAATCAAGTATGCTTGTATATCCCTTTGAATGAGAATCATAATCCACACAGTTCATTTTCTTTGTGAAGGGGTTTGTTTAGTTTAGCCTTTTATCATATTTTGATTGATTGATTGAGTTGATTGATTTATTTTAGTTGATTACCAGGTAATTAACTTAAGTGAATCAATTAAGAGAGTCAGGGGTAAGAGACAAAAGAATTAAGCAAGGAGCCCAAAAGGGGAGAAAAGAATCCTAAAAAGGGAAAAGTAAAATGAAATAAATAAAGGAAAAGGAAAAGATGCTTGCCTTGCACTTATGTGGCATTGAGATGGAGGAGACTTGTCTGGGTTGGAAGTGGACTTGTGTTGGATGGCGATTTACCTCAGACAGCATGTTAGGAAACTTCTTCAGATGGGATTGAGGAAAGCTACCTCTAATGATGATCTAAATCATTTTGCAAAGTAAAGAGCAAATAGCAAAGCAAAAACAAAATAAAATAAAAATTTAGAACTAGAGTGTTCTTTCCTTTGCAAACTAAGCTATAATGATGATTCGCTTATGTGAACCCTTAAATTGCACTCTTAGGAGCTGACTGCAGCTAAGATTAGTACACTATGTAGAGCTAGTATGGCTGTCCCTCTAGCTGGTTAGTGGGCAGGGGTCAAGGGGATAGCACCCTATTGAAAAAATAAATTTTCTCAAAATTGCACCTTCAGATGACCAACACTTGATTACAAATCCATAGAATCAAAGTAAGCCTAAATTGGATCAAGAATGGATGAGAACGGGCCAAAAAATGAGGTGCGGCAACCCAATGGGCCAACTATGAGTTGCAGTGGTTGCGGTTGCTGCAGATGTCCTTGTAGCAGCCAATCACTGCGATTGCTACAGAAAACTTTGTGGTTGCCGCAACCCTTGATCAGTTGTCACAGTGCATTTTTTCCTGATCCCACACTAAAAATTCACTATTTTGAGCTTCCAAACTCCCCTTATAAATACCTTGCACCTCCTAACAACTTCCACACACAATTACATGCTTCTATACTCTCCCTACAACTTTCTAAACCCTATTCCTAAGCCTTCCAATCATCAAAACCCTTTTTCTAAACCTCCTAATATCTAAAACTGTCACATCCCAATTTCGATACATGACGATTTTAGAACATGGGGAGACATAAGGTCACCCACGCCCATAGAACCCACTTATGTACATATAAACACTGCCTAGGATCATACCAAAACCTCATGCATTAACTTAAATATCCAATAATAAAGAAACTTTAACTAGTGAAAGAATAATTTAAAATACTTTAAATATCATCCATAAGAAAAAAACATTTAAGACTCCAAATAAATTATCAAATGAATAATATTCCAAAATAAAACTTGCCAACAAGGACTCCCAGAGCATCTAAAGAAAGACTCTTCATATCATAGCATGCTAATAAACTTGGACAAGGAAATCCCCTAAGAGAAGTAGATTGCTTGAGCTATCACCTTGCCTCCTTATAATGCTCACCTGGAACCACACAAGGAAAAGGGGTGAGATAGATGATTTCAATGAGTAAACAATACAACTTAAAAAATAATACATATCCCTTTATAAGGGTTCATAATTCATAAATTCCAAGTTTGCAATTTAGCAAGGTTCATAGAAATCAACTTATAACTTGTAACTTGTAGAGTTAATGGCTTATTAGCTCATTCACTCAAGGAAGAAGTGGCATCATACCAAATTCCAACTCCTAACTTATAACTTGTAAAGAAGTGTGAAACTGATAAGGCTCCATGGCTAAAACTGCCCCTTTTAGCTGAGGTGGATACGCTACCCCTATCCATCCGGTTAAGACCATGTGTACAGGTACCGATGATTTCCCATATCGGCATGAGGATTTCTGCATAAAGGGTTCACAGATACCATAGCTGGAGCTAATGGAAATCATTTATAACAATAGCATTAAAGAATGTAATCACATCTAACATAATAGCAATAGCAGTTCAGCTTATTGAATAAAAGAAAAATAACAATGTGGTTCTAGAAAGAAAGTAAGGTAAGACAATAATTACAAAGGTTGTTTCTTATCATTGAATAAATAATTATAGTTTTGGACCAATTGTCCTTTGGCAACCCAAGCTTCACAAAGAAATCATATAATTAGAATTA
Organism: Reutealis trisperma; assembly: GCA_947687605.1. Classification (NCBI taxonomy): domain Eukaryota; kingdom Viridiplantae; phylum Streptophyta; class Magnoliopsida; order Malpighiales; family Euphorbiaceae; genus Reutealis; species Reutealis trisperma. The sequence continues at coordinate 4,881 of CANTUT010000578.1, forward strand.
ATAATAGAAAAGTACTTGGGTTTCAAGAATCTCAAATGTTCACATATCATGATAACTTGTACTAGTAACATGAACATAATGTTTACTCACCTTATGGTTCCTTAGCTCCTAATGCTTGTAGCCCTTGAACTTTTAATAATCTTCAAGCTCTAACATACATTACAATTCAATGCTTAGCATTTACTTAACATCATTCTATCTTATCCCATAACTACTGCATGCACATATATCATATATACTTGGAGTTGCACTTCACTTGCACATAACATGTTGACTTTTAAGTCTTGCACAATTTGCCTTCTTAGGCTCATATGAAATCACATAATAGTTCATATCAAGAATTTTCTAAAGTCATACATAATATATCATGATCTTAATACCAATTCAATTTAACTTTCAACTTGTCACACTTAATACTTTTCACATACATCAACTTAACAAGTAACTTTAGAAGTATCATGCTTATCTCTTTTGACCAAATTACACCATCTATCTCATAGTCAATTTAAGGTCATTAATCCACAATTAACACATCATAAGGCCTAATTCACATGTTACTCATTCATGTACACATATTAATCACAACATAGTAGTTAGGGTTAGCAAAGTCTAGGTAGGCCAAATTTCTCTGGGCTTTGTCTAGAGTTACTTCTTCAACCAACATGCAATTAAATCATATATCATTCATATACATATAAAAACAATCATTAAAATATATCATACAAAAATTATAAGCATTGGGACTAAAATCCCATCATAGGCTGAACCTCTGTTTATGGAAAAATCATTGATTTTCTTGCTTTTCACCCTTTTCGATCATTACAATAATATGTAAGCACATGGTTCAAAATAATATTTTTCATATAAATATAACAAAAATTATTTTAGAACACAACCATATATGAATGGGCACCCCCTTCTAGAATATATGCATAAAATTTCAACCTTAGGTTTTAGGGTGAAAATCATGGATTTTCTTGCTTTTCGTACTTTCCAATCATTTTAGTAATATATAAAAATATGATTTAAACTAATATTTTTCATCTAAGCACAAAAAGAATCAGTTTAGAATGCATCAATAAACAAATCAGCATCCCTTTTATGCAATTGCATAAAAATTCTAATTTTTAGGTTTTAAAGTTCACCTTTGGTGGATGTGCGAAGAAAGAGTTGTGTTTATAGTTGAAAATCGGTTTTTTCTTCAAATAAAACTCCTAGACAAATGAAACATTAATAAAAATAGTAAATATATAGCCCCATATGGATTTCTCATGGTTAGTTTTATAAAAATCAAATAGTAGATTGAAAGAAATGAAAAACTTACGAAAACGGTCATAAAATTGCGAGGTTTGAAGGCACCTTGTGAATTTCGGTTGAGAGAACATTTTTGAGAGAATTTTTCTATAAAAATCTGATGAATAATAGAATGGTGGCTGCTACTATGGCAAGGGGCTAAATTTTAGGTTTATATTTAGTGTTTTGGGCAAAATTGCAAGTTTGCCATTAATGAGCTAGGTTAGGAGTGTTTTGGTTTATTGGGCATTTTAATTTTATTTATGAGCTGTTTATAGAAGATTAAAAATAAAATATTTTTCTTATTATTTCATTGAAATCCCCCTAGAAATATTTATGTAAAAATATTTTAAACTACTCGTAAAAATTATTTTATGTTTAAAAATCGCTTTGTGCATGAAAATTCACTTTATGTGCAATAAATCATTTTATGCTTATGCACTTCACATAAATCACTTATTTTACAATAATAATTCATATTATGCATATTATAACTAATCAAACATGCCTCATACTCATCAATCACATAACAGATGAATATTTATAAAAGCACACACTTTGTCATAATAGCTCTAAATTGTCACGAAACTCCTAGGGTGGGTGTGGGTTATTACATTCTCCCTCCTTAAAAAAAATCCATCCTCAAATTTAGATACTAACCCAAGCATTCTCGAAAAGCTAGGGATACTTTTGCCACATCCCTTTCTCGACTTCCCAAGTACATTCATAAATTTCATGATTTCACCATTGAACCTTAATCATGAGTATCTCCGTGTTCCTTAATCTTTTCACTTGTCAATCCACTATGGCTATTGGTAGCTCCTCATAGGATAGTTGGTCATCTATTGTGATTTCTGCAGGTGACAAAACATGGGATGGGTCTGATACATATTTTCTCAACATTGAGATATGAAATACTAGGTGCACATGTGCCATAGTTGGCGGTAGGGCAAGTCTATAAGACACTTTCCTAACCTTATCCAAGATTTCAAAAGGACCAATAAAGTGAGGTGATAGCTTTCCTCTCTTATAAAATCTCATGACACCTTTAATTAGTGAAATCTTCAAGAAGACATGATCTCCCATAGCAAAATGAACATCCTTCTTCTTAGCGTTTGCATAGCTCTTTTGTTGACTAAAGGCTGTCTTTAGCCAATCTTGTATCAATGTACCTTCTTGGTAGTCTCCTTGAGCAATTATGGAATCTCCACATACTTATCTCCATGCTCAACCTAATAAACTAGAGAATGACATTTCCTTTCATACAAGGCTTCGTATGGTGCTATGTCAATGGACGAATCGTAGCTATTATTGTAGGCAAACTCAATCAAAGGTAGGTACTTATCCTAGCTACCACCAAAATCTAGGACTCACATTCTTAACATGTCTTCGAGTGTCTGGATTATCCTTTTTGACTATCCATCCGTCTAAGGGTGAAACATAGTACTGAAGTCCAATTGAGTTCCTAAAGCTTCTTACAACTTTTGCTAGAACCTCGAGGTGAATTGAGTGCCTCGATATGAGATGATAGAAGTTTATACTTCATGTAGTTTCATGATCTCATCTATATATAATTGCATATACTGGGCTGTAGAGTACATGGTCTTAACTTCCAGGAAATGGGTATACTTTGTTAGTCGGACTATTATAACCCATACAGAGTCATATCCTTTAGAGGTTCTAGTTAACCCAACTACGAAGTCCATCATAATACACTCCCACTTCCACTCAGGTAACTTAATCTCTTGTAGCAGTCTAGAGGGTCGTTGATGCTCATACTTGACTTATTGACAAGTTAGGCATGATGCCACAAACTTAGCTACATCCTTGTTTAGTCTAGGCCACCAATAATTAATTCTCACATCATGATACATCTTAGTAGTTCCAGGATGAGCATAGTAAGGTGTCTGATGGGCTTTTTTTGGTATCATCTCCCTTAGTCCATTCACATTAGGCACACATAGTCTCTTTCCACACTTTAGAATCCCATAGAGTACTTTGAATTTAGGGTTTTTTCCTTTCTCAATCTCATCTTTTAACTTAACCAAGTGTGGTTCCTTATCTTATGAAGCCTTTATCTCCTCCACTAACTTTGTCTTCACTTGAAAATGAGCCACTAAAGCTCGCGATTCTCTAATCTCCAACCTTAAGCCCTGACTAAACAATCCTCTTAACTCATTCACAATCGGCCTTTTATGCATGGTCATATGGGATAGGCTTCCCATCTACTTCTGGCTCAAAGCATCTGCTACAATGTTCACCTTTTCAGGATGGTAAAGAATATGGTAATCATAGTCCTTAAGCAATTCAACCCATCTCCTCTTTAGCTCAAGATGTACTGAAGACTCTTATGATCCATATAGATCTCACACTTTATTCCATACATGTAATGTCTCTAGATCTTTAGAGTGAACACTACTATGGCCAATTCTAAGTCGTAAGTAGGGTAATGCACTTCATACTTCTTAAGTTGTCATGATGCATAGGTGATGACTTTACCATTTTGTATTATGATGCATCTAAGTCATATTCTAGAGGCATTATAGTAGACTGTGAACCCTACTTCACCTTCAGGTTAAGCTAGAACCAAAGCCGATATCAGGCACTTCTTAAGCTTTTGAAAACTCTCTTTACTGGACTCCTCCCAATTAAACTTAAATTATTTTCTAGTCAACTTGGTCAATGGTGATGTTATTTTAGAAAAGTCCTGTACAAATTTGTGGTAATAACTAGCCATACCCAAGAAACTCTGAACTTCAAAAACTGTTATGGGTCATGGCCAATTGGCTACCACTTCCACTTTCTTGGGATTAACTTGGATTCCTTCTTTACTTACTACATGCCTAAGAAAATTGACCGATTCCATCCAAAACTCACACTTAGATAAATTTGCATAGAGTTGGTGGTCTCGCAACGCTTGTAACATGATCCTTAAATGCTCTTTATATTCCTCTTTACTCTTTGAGTAAATCAAAATTTCATCAATGAAAATGATCATGAACTTGTCAATAAATGGTCTGAATATTCAATTCATCAAGTCCATAAAAGCAGCTATAGCATTTGTCAAACCAAATAATAGGACTATGAACTTATAATGACCGTATCTTATACGAAAGGCAGTTTTACAGATTTCTTCTCCATAGATCTTTAGCTGATGATAGCGAAACCTTAAATTAATATTGGAGAAGTAACAACTCCTTATAGTTGATCAAAAAGATTGTCTATCCTTGGTAAAGGATACTTGTTCTTCACAGTGACTTTGTTGAGCTGGTGATAATCGATGCATATATGGAATGAGCTGTCTTTCTTTTTCATGAATAGCACTGGTGCACCCCATGGCGAACTACTTAGTTGAATGAAACCTTTATTGAGTAGATCATGCTGAGATGTTCATTTAGGTTTAGACTTATGATGGAACCCTCAGGTTTGGATTAGTTGATTTTGAAAATGATTTTGGGAGTTGCCATGCTAATTTTTTTTTAAATGAGTAAATTAAGGAAAAACCCAGTTGACTCCAATCATTAATTTTTAATTAATTACCTAAGGATAAAATCACTAGTCTCGAACCAGGTTGAGTTCGGGAACTAGCCTTTTAGTTTTAAATAATCTAAATTTGGCTCTTAAGTTTAATTTGACTTTATAAAAATTGATTTCATAAATGACATTTATAAGATGACATTAAAGAAAATGCATGAATATAGCGTAATATGAATGCATAGTGTATGGGGGATTGGTAAAACAATTAAAGTAAATATTCACAAATTACATTAATTGAAAAGGGGAAAGGAGATTGATTAGGATTTGAATTTGAGGTTTGGATTTAAATTCCAAACTTGCCTATGTACCCTATTGAATGGGGATCAAAACTCACGTAGTTCATTCCATGATTAAGTGGAGGGGTTTAAGAGTTGATCAAATTAATTTTTGGTTTAGGTGTATTGAGAGTGAGGAAAAAGGCTGATACATTTGTTTTGTGTGGGCAGAGGGTTTTAACAAACTGAAGTTTCATTTTATTAAGACCAAATGATTGGATTGATTAGGAGATTAGTATTCTAGGTAGATCCTTGAGAAAGATGTCAATGAATTCATCCACCACTAGCATGCACTTGTCTCGAATAGCGGCCTTTTTGTAGGAATCGACTACATGAGCAAGGTTTGCTTGGCACTCTTTCCTTAACATCTTTCTTTTTCCCAAGGCTAATATCAAACTTAGAGGGTTCTCATTCCTATCTCCTTGATACATAAATTTCTCCCTATCCTTAGTTCCAAATTCTACTAGCTTCTTTCTATAGTTAATACGAGCTCCATGCTCATATAGCCAGTCCATTGCTAAGATTATGTCAAATTCTAGCACCTCAAGTTCTACCAACTCCACTGGAAGTTTTTGCCTATTAATGTCTACTCCACAGTCCTTAAACATATACTTCACTTCCATTACCTCTCCTAAAGGAGTCGACACTACTACAGGTTCATGCATTAATTCTTTATTTCTACAAAGACTCTTAACAAAACATGAAGACACAAATGAATGCATAGCACCAAAATCAATGAAGCATCTTGTGCTAGAAGTTTGGATAGGAATAATACCTGTGATGGTAGTATGTGAAGTATAGGCCTCTTGTTGATTCAAAGTGAAGACATGACCCTTGCCCTTATTGTCTGCTGCTGGTGTGTTTTTAGTAGCTAGCCCCTTATTCCTAGCTCTTTACCCTTGAGGTTGGAATGGTCTAGGTTATGGAGGAACCGAGGTCACATTTCCCAGATTCCTCATATGAGGGCAGTCTTTAATGAAGTTGACCCATCTATCCACACTTCAGGCATGCACCAGAGACTCTTTAGCAGACTCCAAAATGTTTCTTGCCACACTAGCCACAAGTGGGGAAATTATGCTTAGCTTGACCATTTTGCTATCTAGGTGTTGAAGTCACTCGTGAAAGTTCCTTTCTCAGACCTCTTCCTCCCCTATGTTGGCCTCTATATCCATTGTTCTTATGCCTACCCTTTGGCTCATGTTTCGCTCATTCGGCTCTCTCAGCCTTATATCTCTTTTCCACTATCTTGGCCTTATCTATTAGTTTGGCTAAAGTAGAGAATTCAGTTGCTGCCAAGGAGTTGAATAGAGGTGTAAACAGTCCTCATAAGAAGCAGTTGATGTGACTGGCTTTAGTAGGAATGATGTTGATAGCAAACTACTAAGCCAATTAAACTCTTTAGCATATTTCGACACTGACATTTTGGGTTTTTGCTTTAGCTGTTTGAATTACAGTGCCCTATCTTACCTTTCACCTTCAGGCAAAAACTAATCCATCATCTCTTACATAAACTCTACCCACGTAGGTGGGCTTGCTCTATATAGTCATTCTTCAATATTTCTTTCATACTAGTACCATACCTCCTTCTTGAGTTGGAGTCCTACTAACTCAATCACCTAAGCATTAGAGCATGATAGTTGATTGACTACCTTATCCATCTCATCCAAAAATTCATGAGGGTCATCACCCTCCACACCATAGAAGGTAGGTGGCTGTAGTTTCTTGAAATCCGAGATGGTCATCCCTTTATTAGGTAGCTACTTCCTTTCGCTTTATACAGGTGCCATTACTATAAGAGGCGAAACTTCATTTTCGTCTTATGTTAGCGACACTTCCCACCATTGAGCGCTCAGCTCATCCAATTCTTTGCACAAGTCCCTCATCTTGTGCATAAATTGCACCTCTTATGAAGAGGCTTGCTCACTGGAGCCCATGGTCAGACTTTTGAGTTCGAGCTTTCTCTTGATCTCATCGGTGCAGAGGTAGCATTGATAACTCTATATTCCTATAGTTATTTTATTTGTTTAAAATCAAATTTTAACTCAGTTCTCGAGACTGCAATAATATTATTACTTATTTTTAAAAATAAATAGTTCTACAATTTACAAATAAATTATAATATATTTTTAATATTTTTATTTTATTTTTGCATATCAAAATGATGTCACAATGATGCAGTAATGTCATGATTCAGGCGATGATGTCATAAAATTAATGATGCAAGAGATGATGTTATGAAAATAATGATGTAATCAATGAAGCAACATGGTTGAAAATGAAGATAAAATTTGCCTATAAATAGGCATTACCTCCCTTCTCCAAAATCACAACTCAAAATAGCAAAAAATAGATTTAGAGAGAGTTACATATATTTTCTTAGAGTAGATTTCTTTTATTGTTATTTTGATCAAGAGGAGGAGTTTTTAGAGCCCAAGTTCGTCAAAGATTGTATTTCAAAACAAGTTCTTCCTAAACTTTGTTCTTGAATTTAATTACAAGTTGTTATTATGTTTGTTATTTTGATTGTTAATTTAATTATTTCTTCCTTCTCAATTATGAGTAGCTAATTTTATTTTCTAGGATTTAGATATAATCTTTTGATTTGCATATGATTATTTATATTTAATTGATTGGATTTGATTATTGGAATTAATATTTTATCTTAGAACTTAATGCTTGTAATTAATTGGCCATTAATTGCATGATTTAAGATATTGTGTGAAGTAGCGAGAGTGGAAACATAATATTAGTTCATTAGGATAATTGACCTAGGGAATGTATTGCTTAGAGATAAGAATACTCCTTTGTGATTTTTAAAAGGATTTCCATAAAAATTAATGGGTTTATGTTAATTGCTTATGATCATGAGAGTAGACGTAAGGTTAATATAAACACACATATTGTATCTTGAGAGAGAACATCATATAATTTAGGGAAATGTAATCATTAATTCTAGCAAAAATAATCCATCTAAAGATTATAAAGAAATCATATGTGATCAATTGATGAATTCTAAATCCTAGACCTTTAATCTTATTTCGTATTTATCATCATTTATTTACTTGAATTTCACTTTAGCTTAAAATATGAATTCTCATAATTAATTTTCTAAATAATAGACTAATCTTAATTTTGGTACTTGTCAACCTTTCCCTATGGATTCGACACTCTATTCACATACTATTACTTGGCACGACCTGTATACTTGCAGAAATCACGCAACAAGTTTTTAGTGTCGTTGTCAGGGAGGGCAATTTTTGACAATATCAATATAATTGATATACTCTATTACTTTAGATACCTTAATTTACTTTTAAAATTGCATTTTTATCTTGTTTATTGTACAGCTCGTATAGGTGTTTATGAGAAACGATGCTAAAGAAATGTTAGAGGAATTGGATCCTGAAATCGAGTGAAGGTGTAAGGCTTTAACCAAAGCCAAAAAGGAGAGACTTAGAAAAGAGAAAGCAGACAAGGCCAACGAGCAAGAGGCTTTGGAAGAAGGAGCAGAATTTGAGCAAGAAACTTTTAAGGAAGGACTTGAAGGAGCAGAGGAAGAAATGGCGACAATCAAGCTAATAGGGCACTGCGCGAATTTGCCATGCCAAACTCGATTATGTGATCCAGCATAGAAAGACCCACTGTTGCAGCCAACAATTTTGAGATCAAACCTTCACTCATTCAGATGGTTCAGTAGTCTCAGTTTGGAGGAGGAGTCATCGAAAATGCCAATGCTCATTTGGTTAAATTTCTTAGAAATCTGTGATATAATCAAGATGAATGGCATTACTAATGATGCCATTAAACTGAGGCTTTTCCCATTTTTTCTCAGGGATGAAGCAAAAACTTGGCTGATATCTCAAGCCCCAGGATCAATCACTATATGGGATCAACTTATAAGTGCTTTTCTTGCAAAATATTTCCCCCTAGAAAGATTGCTAAGCTAAGGAATGATATTACTAGTTTCATTCAATTTGATGGAGAGACGCTATATGAAGCATGGGAAAGGTTCAAAGATTTGCAAAGAAAATGTCCTCATCATGGTATCCCAGACTAGTTGATAATGCAAACTTTTTACAAAGGTCTTTCAAATAAAAAAAGGAGCACGATTGATGCAGCAGCTGGAAGAGATCTTATGAACAAAAGTACCATCGAGGCTCATAATCTTCTTGAGCAAATGGTGACTAACAACTACCATTGGTCCAATGAAAGGACAATAACAAGGAAGGTTGCAAGTGTTCAACAAGATGATGGGTATTCTCTTCTTGCAGCAAAAGTTGATGCAATTGCCAAGTCGTTGGAGAGGGTAAACACTAATGCTCTATGAAGTAGTTATCTAATTGTTTGTGACTCATGTGGAGGTAATCATCATAATTTTGAATGCCATAGAGTAGAGCAAGTCCAATTTGTCTTTAACCCCAATATGTAACAAAATAATCCTGACTCAAACACTTACAATCCAGGATGGAGGAATCACCCCAACTTAGCATGGGGAAATCAAGGAAACCAAGGAAGTAATCTAAAGCCACTGTACCAATCCAACTTTCAAGGGAGAAATCAAATTCCATCCCAAACATTACAAGAAATCAAGCCTTCCTATGAAACCGCTTTAGATAAATTCATAGGAGCCACTTCTGAAAGGTTTGACAAGTTGGAGAAACACTATGACAAGTTGAAAGCCAAAGTCGATCAAATTGCTAGCCAAAATAGAAACTTGGAGTTTCAAATGGGGCAAATGGCTAACTCTTTTAATGCAATACCTCAAGGTACATTGCCTAGCAAAACTAAAATTAATCCTAGAGAGCAATGCAAGGTAATTACTTTGAGAAGTGGCAAGCAACTTGAAGAAGTGGTACCAAAGAAAACAAGTGAATATAATGGTGAAGTTTCAAAAGAAGATACCCCAATAGATCAAGCTGAAGAAAAAAAAGGAGAGGAGGTATCTAAACCTTCACAAGTCAAGCCTTATGCACCAGCCATTCCTTATCCTCAAAGATTGAAGCAGCAGATGTTAGACAAACAATATGAGAAGTTTTTAGAAATTTTTAAGCAACTTCACATAAACATATCGTTCGCAGAGGCCTTGGCACAAATGCCATCCTATGTGAAGTTCCTTAAAGATTTACTGTCTAATAAGAGGAAGATTTAGGAGCATGCTGTGGTAGCACTTACTGAGGAGTGCAGTGCAATTATTCAGAACAAACTTCCACAATAGCTCAAAGATCTAGGTAACTTTTCTATCCCTTGTCTAATTGGTACCACTGAATTTAAAAAGGCTTTATGTGATTTAGGAGCTAGTGTTAGTTTTTTGCCTTTATCTGTTTGCAAGACATTAGGATTGGGTGAGCTAACCCCAAACACAATGACCTTACAATTAGTTGACTGTTCTGTTAAGTATCCAGTTGGTATCATTGAAATGTCTTTTTAAAAATTGGTAAGTTTTATATACCTATGGACTTTGTGGTATTGGACATGGATGAGGATGTTGAGATCCTGTTGATTCTTAGAAGACCATTTTTAGCAATAGCAGAAGCCTTAATTGATGTAAAACATGGCAAGTTGACTCTGAGGGTAGGTGATAAGGAGATTGAGTTTGACATTGCTAAAGTAGAAAAGCAACCTGCCATCATGGATTGTTGCTTTCAAATTGATGTCATTGATGAGCAAGTTCAAAAAGTCTTAGAAGAAAAGCATTTTGGGGACCCCTAGAAACATGCTTAGTTAATAGAGCAACAAGTAAGAATGAAAATAATGAGGTTGCCATAATTGCTAATCTTTTTGAGGGGAGCTCACCTATGCCTCTCTATAGGAGACAACAGTTTGAAGAATTGGAAAAAGGTAAGTCACTTCCTCCACCATCAATTGAGCAAGCACCAGTTCTTGAGTTGAAACCACTTCCTGCACATCTCAGGTATGCATTTCTTAGTCCCAATGATACTTTAACTGTGATTGTAAATGCAAACTTGAATGATGTTCAACTTGAGAAAACATTGAGAATTTTGAGGGAAATTAAATCAGCAGTGGGTTGGAATATTTCTAACATTAAAGGGATTAGTCCAACTATCTGCATGCATAGAATTTTGATGGAGGATAACCACAAGCCTGTAATTCAACATTAACATAGGTTGAATCCAAACATGAAAGAAGTAGTTAGGGCTGAGATTACTAAATTATTAGATGTAGGAATAATTTATCCCATTTCTGATAGCTCTTGGGTTAATCATGTGCATGTAGTACCTAAAAAAGTTGGGATGACTGTCGTGGAAAATGAAAATAATGAATTGCTTCCCACTAGGACTATAACAGGTTGGAGAATGTGCATTGACTATAGGAAGCTGAATAATGCTACCCAAAAAGATCACTTTCCTTTGCCTTTTATTGATCAAATGTTAGAAAGGCTTACAGATAATGCATATTTTTATTTTCTAGATGGTTATTCAGGGTATTTTCAAATTCCCATTGCTCCTGAAGACCAGGAAAATACCACTTTTACATGTCCCTATGGTACTTTTGCATATAGAAGAATGCCCTTTGGTTTGTGTAATGCCCCTGTTACTTTTCAATGTTGCATGTTGTCTATTTTCTCTGATTTTGTTAAGAAGTCCATAGAGGTCTTTATGGATGATTTTACTATGTATGGTTCTTCTTTTGATGCATGTTTAGAAAACTTGAGAAAAGTTTTGCAATGTTGTGTTGAGTGCAATTTAGTGCTAAATTGGGAGAAGTGCCATTTTATGGTATAAGAGGGAGTTATTTTGGGGCATAAAATTTCTCAAGCAGGAATTGAGGTAGATAGGGGAAAGGTGGAGACTATTGAAAAATTGCTTCCACTAACCAATGTAAAAGGGATATGAAGTTTTCTCAGCCATGCCAATTTTTATTGTCGGTTTATCAAAGATTTTTCTAAAATTGCTAAGCCTCTCTATGATTTGCTTAATAAAGATGCTACTTTTGATTTTAACTAGGAGTGCTTGAGTGCTTTTGATAGGTTAAAGAAAGCTTTGATTTCAGCTCCCATTATTCCATCGCCCGATTGGAGTTTGCCATTTGAAATGATGTGCGATGCAGGTGACTTTGCAATTGGAGCTGTCTTAGGTCAAAGAAAGGACAAGAAGGTGCATGTGATATACTACACTAGCAAGATCTTAAATGATACACAAAAAAATTATGCAACTACAGAAAAGGAGATGTTGGTGATAGTAGTGGTGATAGACAAATTTTGCTCCTACTTGGTTGGGTCAAAAGTTATAGTCTTTACAGACCATGTAGTAATTAGGTACCTAATGTCCAAGAAAGATGCCAAACCTAGATTGATTAGATGGGTACTTTTACTTCAAGAGTTTGACCTTGAGATCAAGGATAAGAAAGGCGTGGAGAACGTAGTTGCTGACCATTTGTCTAGATTAGAAAGGGAGAGAACAACTGAAGATGACAAACCAGTCAATGAATATTTTTCAGAGGTGTAGTTGTTGGTAGTTAGAGGATCAATTCCATAGTTTACAGATTTTGTCAATTACTTGGTAAGTGGCATCATCCCTAGTGATTTTTCTTACCAACAGAAAAAGAAATTTCTTGTAGATATCAAGTATTATTTTTGGGATGAACCATTACTTTTCAAGTATTGTGGAGATGGGATGATCAAAGGTGCATGCCAGAGGAGGAAATTCCAAGCATTTTGGAGCATTATCACTCTAAGGAAAGTGGAGGGCATGCAAGCACTGACAAAACTGTTGCAAAGGTATGGCAATGTGGTTTTTATTGGCCTTCAATGTACAAGGATACTAGAAACTTTATGATGTCTTGTGATCATTGCCAAAGAATAGGGAACATAACTAGAAAGCATGATATGCCACTTAATAGGATTTTAGATGTTGAAATATTCTATGTTTCAAGGATTGATTTCATGGGACCATTCCCTTCATCCCTAAACAATTGATACATTTTGGTAGTTGTAGACTATGTTTCGAAGTGGGTAGAAGCAATTGCAAGTGCCACCAATGATTCTAGAGTTATGATAAGATTTATTAAGAAGAATATTTTTGCTTAATTTGGTGTTCCAAGGGTGACTATTAGTGATGTAGGCTCCTATTTTTGCAACCGGGCTTTTGATACTTTGTTAAAGAAAAATGGAGTCAATCATAGAGTAGCCATTCTGTATTATCCTCAAATGAGTGGTCAAGTGAAAATTTCAAATCGAGAGTTGAAGAATATTTTGGAGAAGACTGTGAATAGCTCTAGGAAGGATTAGGCACTGAAATTAGATGATGCTTTGTGGGCTTATAGGATTGACAAGACCCCAATTGGTATGTCACCATATCGACTTGTCTTTGGTAAAGCATGTCACTTACTTGTAGAGCTTGAACATAAAGCTTATTAGGTAGTAAGGAAGTTGAATATGGATGTGGAAGCTGCTAGTCACAAAAGGTTACTTCAATTGAGTGAACTCGAAGAGATATGACTGGAAGCTTATGAAAATGCCAAGATTTATAAAGAGAGCACCAAATGTTGGCATGACAAACACATTCGTAAGAGGCACTTTGAAGAAGGCCGATAGGCATTGCTTTTTAACTGACGTTTGAAATTTTTTTTAAGGAAATTGAGATTCAGATGGTCAGGACCATTTCAAGTAGTGAAGATATATCATCATGGAGTTGTAAAGCTGCAAAACAATACTGGAGAGACATTCAAAGTAAATAGACAATGCCTTAAACCCTATTTCAATGGAGATTTGGTGGAAAAAGGGGTAGCTTACTCCTTAAAAAAGGCCACGTGATCAAAATTTTGAAAAAGTCTAACTAAAGATTATAAATTAAGCGCTTTTAGGAGGCAACCCAATTCCTAACTTCTTTATTTTTTTAATTCCTTTTATTCTTTTATTTGTTTGTTTCTATTTTAATTTTGCTTTAATATTGTTTGTGAGTTATTAAATAGCTTAACAGGAGGAAACCCCATTTTTCTCTTTATTAGGTTTCTTTTATTTCTGTTTAGTTGTTTCATTGTAAATTTTCTCTTTCATTTTCTTAACTAAGTTAATTAGATATGGAAGCATCTCTTGCAGCACTAAAAAATAGTTTTCCAACTCTTCCCCAAGATGTACTCAGGAAAATTGATGAATGCAGACTGGAAAGAATGAAGGCATTTAGGCATTTGAATCTTTCTGAGGATATTCGCTAGATCATAGAAGTCAAAGTACAATTGGCAGGTGAGCTTGATAACTCATTTATTAAATGTTTGCCAGGTACGGGGAGGAGTTCTTACTCAAAGAAGAGGAGAGCTAAGAGAATGGGAGTTTGGTACAAGTGTGCAAGATGGAATTGCAACACACGCTGTAGAAACATTGGATTTGCATCCATAAATTGAGAAGACAAAATTCAATTCACAAAAGATGGACTGAGTAAGGAGTCTTTGGATAATATCCTATAGACTCTTGAGACGCATCCTTGTGGACAAGTTCAACACACTCTTTTAGATTTATGGGACTTATTCAAAGAAGAGGAGCAGCGTTACAGTCTAGGGAATCTGACATTAAAAGACCTTATTTGCCAGTTAATAAGAAAACTAGATGGGAAGCCTATCCTCGACACATAGAAGGCGTTTAAGCGGTTACTGGACATAAAATCAGAGGAAGATGTGAGCCAAAATCACAACTACTGTTTATAATCAGGTGTATCACTAACTTTTTTTTTAAATTTTTTGATGCATCATTTTTTCTACATCTTGCAGTACTTTTGACTTTTTAGCACCTATATTTTATTTTCCTGCAGATTTTTCTATTGTAGACAACTTTTTAGTCTTTTAATGTTTGCTTTTAGTTTTTCAATGTTTTCTTTTTGACATTTGTACACACAACATTGATTATTTTTGTTTTTATTATTATTTTTGTTTTATACTTTTTCTGTCAACAATTATTTTATCCCATTGAACTGTTCTTTTACTCTTCTAGTTTCTTTATGTGCACATTCATTATTGTCAATATGGACACAACCCTTTCGAGAGATCTATACGAGAAAATAGCAGAACCCTCAACACGCAAATTCAAAACTATTTGTGTCTTTTGTAGTCCAAACTCTGGCAAGAAAAGAGAGTACCTGATAGTAGCTAATGAACTTGGTAGAATTTTAGCTAAATGAAAAATTGATTTGGTGTTTGAGGGAGGTAGTTTAGAGTTAAGGAGTTGTGTCACAAGTTTTGCATATATTAGAGGTAGTAAAGTCTTAAGAATAGTTCTAAAGGCTTCGGCTTAAAATAAACATATCACTGGTGGAACTATAGGTAATGAGTTATAAGTCATGAGTATGTACGAATGAATGGCTTATATGAATCTCAATGTTGATGCTTTTATCGCATTACTTAGTGGTTTAGAAACATTTGAAGATATCTTCACCATTGCATCTTGGACCCAATTAACTGTTCTTTAGAAGCCATCGGGATTACTTAATGTTGATGATTTTTATAATGGTTTACTATCTTTTCTCGATCATGTTGTGGAGCAGGGTTTTATGATACCAATGAGTCGATGCATTATAGTCTCTACTTCAACTATTGATCAATTGATTAACCAACTGCAAAACTTTAAATCCAAACCTAATGCATTGATGGCGTAGGTGGTTTGGCACCCCAGGGCCAATCGCAGCAAGAAGCATGGACTAGATTTGACTTTTTGGTTATAACTTCCCTAACTCTTATAGTTTTTCTTATCACATTTTTTTTATTTTTTATTTTTTTTGTTGCACCTGATCAAGTGAAGTTTTAGGTCCGATTAACTAAATGTAAGATAACTAAGCAAAGAATTACTTTTGTACTCTTGATATGCATCTTAAATTTTTGTGATTTTCCTTTAAAAAAAAAAACTAACTAACTAGCTAGCTAACTAACTAACTAAAGAGTTGTTTATACAAGATAGCATAGTAAATAGTACTTTTTGTGCTCTTGATACGCATCTGTATTTTTTTTTCTTTTCTTTTTTTTTCTAGTTTCCAAAATAAAAAAAAATACAAAAAAAAAATACAAAAAAATTTTAATGTTTTCTTTTTTGTGTGATTAGTTTCTCATGCTTGCTTTTAGTGTTGTTTCATAATGTTTTCTAGGAAACAAGGAAGTGGAATGCACATTCTGCTTACAATTTGGAATCCACTTTTCTACAAGAGGAAGTATTTTCTTTCTTTTGGTTTGTGTTTTTGACATTGAGGACAATGTCAATTGTAAGTTTGGGGGATGTTTAGTTTTTTTTTTTTTTTTTAATCATTTCTTTTGTGTTTTGATGATTAAATTTAAAATTTTTACTCTTTTATTGTTAAAATATGCTTATGTTAAATAATTTGATGAAGCCAATGATTGATTATAATTGGTATTTATGGACAATTTATTAAAGTATTTTAGGTTAAGCAACTATTTTGGGGTAAGAAGTTAACTTTTATTAAGATTATATTTTGATTTGCTTTGCATTATATTAATTGCATTGAAATTGTGTATGCTTACTTAGAGAGGGCTTCTACACATTTTTATCTTCATTTGTCTCACCTATCTTAGAACATATTTTTGTAAACTTTTGAGGCGAAATTTTTAATTCATTTTGAAAGAGAGATATAATTTAGGCATTGTTTGTTTAGCCTGTTACTTATATCCACCCTTATTTTAATTTTTCCCTAGTTTACCCATTTGTGCCTTGCTAATTTTAGCCTTCTTTCTTTGTTAATGAACCTTAATTATTATCTTCACCCTAATTGTGAGATAATTTTGTCATGTTCACATTCCAATGAATAGAAAAGGGAATTATTGAAGTTTGGGGGATCTCTAATAACTAAGAATATTATTCATTTTAAAAGACCACCTTATGCTTAAAATAAGTTTGGAGAAAAGTAAGAAAATTGAATTAAATAAAAGTTAGTAATTCTTACTTATCCTTAAAATGATGTTGGTGACAAAAAAAAAAAAAAAAAAAAGAAGAAGAAGAAGGGGGCTTAAAAGAAGAAAACATTAAAAAAGAATGGTGCTTAAGATGAAATGGATCCTTCATTAATTTAATCCCTTTATTTGAGCTATTGATTTTCTTTTGTAAACTTGGCATAATTATCTTACTTTTGTTCATTTAGCCTTTTCTTTGTTTAGCCAAAATACTTTGTGTTAGCCCCATTACAAGCCTAGTCAAGACCTATTGATCTCTCTTGATTTGTAAATTCTATTAGTGGAGATTGTTTGCTTTAATATGCTTATGAGATTTGTACATCTATTTTATATCTTTTAATAGAGTCATTTAAAGATATTAGTGTGTATATGCCTATCTGAAGTGCAACAATATCTGATAGTTGATTTAATGCATGGTTATTCAAGCATGATTAAGATGAGGATTGTTTTGAACCTAAGATAAAAGCTTGACTTGTAATACTATTGATATGTTGTTTTTAAATATTAATTTATTGAGACCTTTAAAAAATTATTAAAACTAAGCATGAGAGGATTAAATTTCTTTTTTGAAATAAATATTTGAATTTAGAGTTTTATAAGTGTTTGTGGGTATCACCACTGGAAACCCTCACGAGACTATAACTCGTCCTTTATAGGATACTTAGGGGTTTAAAGGCTTATTGCATACGCTAAATGCAATCGTAATTTCCTACGAAAGTGGACTAGTTTAGGTTTTGAATTTTTTTTTGCTTGAGGATAAGCAAAAACTTAAGTTTGGAGGTGTGATAGCTCTATATTTTTAGAGTTATTTTATTTGTTTAAACTCAAATTTTAACTCAATTCTTGAGACTACAATAATATTATTACTTATTTTCAAAAATAAATAGTTCTACAATTTATAAATAAATTATAATATATTTTTAGTATTTTTATTTTATTTTTGTAGATTAAAATGATGTCACAATGATGCAGTAATATCATGACTCAGGCGATGACAATGATGTCATTTTATAAATGATGTAGGCAATGACGTCATGAAATTAATGATGTAAGAGATGATGTCATGAAAATAATGATGTAATCAATAATGCAACATGGTTGAAAATGAAGATAGAATTTGCCTATAAATAGGCATTACCTTTCTTCTCCAAAAACTAGATGTAGAGAGAGTTACATATATTTTCTTAGAGTAGATTTCTTTTATTGTTATTTTGATCAAGAGAAGGAGTTTTTGGAGCTCAAGTTTATCAAAGATTGTATCTCAAAATAAGTTCTTCCTAAACTTTATTCTTGAATTTAATTATAAGTTGTTATTATGTTTGTTATTTTGATTATTAATTTAATTATTTCTTCCTTCTCAATTACAAGTAACTAAGTTTATTTTCTATGATTTAGATGTAATCTTTTGACTTGCATATGATTATTTATATTTAATTGATTGGATTTGATTGTTGGAATTAATTTTTTATCTTGGAACTTAATGCTTGTAATTAACTGGCCATTAATTACATGATTTAAGATATTGTATGAAGTAGCGAGAGTGGAAACACAATATTAGTTCATTAGGATAATTGACCTAGGGAATGTATGGCTTAGAGATAAGAATACTCCTTTGTGATTTTTAAAAGGATTTCCATAAAACTTAATGGGTTTGTGTTAATTGCTTATGATCACAAGAGTAGACGTAAGGTTAATATGAACACACATGTTGTATCTTGTGAGAGAACATCATATAATTTAGGGAAATCTAATCATTAATTCTAGCAAAAATAATCCATCTAAAAATTATAAAGAAATCATATGTGATCAATTGATGAATTCTAAATCCTAGACCTTTAATTTTATTTCATATTTATCATCATTTATTTACTTGAATTTCACTTTAGCTTAAAATATGAATTCTCATAATTGATTTTTTAAATAATAGAGTAATCTTAATTTTGGTACTTATCAACCCTTCCCTATGGATTTGACACTCTATTCACACATTATTACTTGGCACGACCTGTATACTTGCAGAAATCGTGCAACAAGCATTTGAAGCAGTATCTGATATCGCATCCTCACTAGCCCTAATGGGCTGGGTAGCTGTGCGGACCTTCTTTTTGGGAGGCATTATGCTATAACGATAAGGAATTTAGTGCTAATTCCTTTCTAACCCATATCACCCCACTATTCAACTATCATATTTATCATGCATTTATCATAAGTACTTATCATATCCCATCACAAGGCATATGTCACATATCACATATCACATATCCTAGCATATATCATATATCATAATCATGTAACATATATCTTATAGCATGAAAAATTCTCCTATTATATAAAAGTCAATCATCTCATAGGCAGTAAAGGAATCAATCCACACTAAGTTGCTAGGCAATCCAATAATATTATTCATATCATATGAATCCTATACCACTAGGCCAATAGTTATTAACTACCAACGTAAGACTCAATTATGCCCCCCCATCAGGGTGAATGTCTGGTAGTCTCCAGGGTCACTCAGGTGAATAATCGATAAGAGGGAAATTGACCATAATATGACCAAAGCCACTACATCTATAGCAAAGGAAATCTTTATCTAGCATATGACCCATTGAAGATAAAGTCTTAGATGGCAAGTAGCAAGAATCTCCAATTGTATGATCTCCTGTCTGCTCAACATCTCTAGTCTTAAGCTACTCCACGTCTTGCCTCAAAGCATGCATTAAGGACCTAATATGTTGATTTTCTTCCATTAGGTTCAAGTAGTCACTCTCCAATTTTTGAATCTTGCAATGAACCTAGTCATAGTCTAAGTAATCCTTAGGGTCCCCCTCATCAGGAGTCTTTTTTCTCTTAGAGTGAATCATAGACACAACCTTCTCAAACATCTTTGGCTAGGTCCTTTTGCATGTCACACGGGGTGCTCTAGGTTGAGGTTGGGGTACTTTTCTTGGTTACCTGATAAAAGAATCGTCAGGCACATAAATAGTAATAAGGAGTACTATAGCTTATTAGGATTTCGCAAAACTATACTAGTGATAGCTTGCAAGTAACATGATAGAAAGATTCCTATGCTCTAGGATTATACTTAATCAACCCAATAAATAGACAAGTCTAAACTAGACTTAAAAACTATGGCTCCGATACCAACTTTATCATAACCCAATTTTGGAGATATGACGGTCTTAGAACATGGAAAGACATAGGGTCACCCACGCCCGTAGAACCCACTCATGTACATATAAACACTGCCTAGGATAGTACTAAAACCTCATGCATTAACTTAAATATCCAATAATAAAGAAACTTTGACTAGCAGAAGAATAGTTTAAAATACTTTAAATATAATCGATAAGAAAAGAACATTTAAGACTCCAAATAAATTATCAAATGAATAATATTCCAAAATAAAACTTTCCAACAAGGACTCCTAGAGCATCTAAAGAAAAGACTCTTCATATCACAACATGCTAATAAACTTGGACAAGGAAATCCCCTAAGCAGAGTAGATTGCTTGAGCTGTCATCTTGCCTCCTCATAATGCTCACCTAGAACCACATAAGGAAAAGGGGTGAGATAGATGATCTCAATGAGTAAATAATACAACTTGAACAATAACACATATCCCTTTATAAGGGTTCATAATTCATAAATTCATGGTTTGCAATTTAGCAAGGTTCATAGAAATCAACGTGTAACTTGTAATTTATAGAGTTGACGGCTTATTAGCTCATTCACTTAAAGGAGAGGTGGCATCATACCAAATTCCAACTCCTAACTTATAACTTGTAAAGAAGCATGAAACTAATCAGGCTCCATGGCTAGAACCATCCCTTTTAGCTGAGGTGGATACACTACCCCTATCCATTAGGTTAAGACTATGTGCACAAGCACTCATGATTTCCCGCATTGACATAAAGATTTCTGCATAAAGGGTTCAAAGATACCATAGCTAGAGCTAATGGGAATCACTTATAACAATAGCATTGAAAAATGCAATCACAGGTAACATAATAGCAACAATAATTTAGCTTATTGAACAAAAGATAAATAACAGTGTGGTTCCAGAAAGAAAGGTAAGGCAATAATTACAAAGGTTCTTTCTTATCATTGAATAAACAATTATAGTTTCAGACTAATTGTCTTTTGGCAACCCAAACTTGACAAAGAAATCATATAATTTGCTAAATGAAACATCAATAAAAATAGTAAATATATAGCCCCATATGGATTTCTCATGGTTAGTTTTATAAAAATCAAATATTACATTGAAAGAAATGAAAAACTTATGAAAATGATCACAAAATTGCAAGGTTTGAAGGCACCTTGTGAATTTTGGTTGAGAGAATATTTTTGAGAGAATTTTTCTATAAAAATCTAATGAATAACAGAATGGTGACTGCTACTGTAGCAAAGGGCCAAATTTTAGGTTTATATTTATGATTTTGGGCAATATTACAAGTTTGCCATTAATGAGCTAGGTTAGGAGGGTTTAGGTGTATTGGGCTTTGGTGAGTTAGGCCTTTTAATCTTATTTATATGCTGTTTATAGATAATTAAAAATAAAATATTTTTTTTATTATTTTCATTGAAATCCCCCAAAAATATTTATTTAAAAATATTTTAAAATAGTCGTAAAAATTATTTTATGCTTAAAAGTCGTTTTGTGTATGAAAATTCACTTTATGTGCAATAAATCATTTTATGCTTATCCACTTCACATAAATTACTTATTTCACAATAATAATTCATATTATGCATATTAGAACTAGTCTAATATGCCTCATACTCATCAATCACATAACGCATGAATTTTTATAAAAGCACACACTTTGTTATAATGGCTCTAAATTCCAATAAATTATCACGAAACTCCTAGGGTGGGTGTGGATTGTTACAAAAACCTCGTTACAAAAACCTCCTCCATCACATAAAACCCTCTTCATAAGCCTCCTAATCACCTGAAACCCTATCTCTAAGCCTCCTCATCAAGCTAAGGTGTGATTCAAGTTCTTTCTTTTGACGGGAATTTGTGGTTCTCAAGCGATGGTGATTCAAAGTTCGTCTTTCAAAATAGTTCAAGATTCCTTCTTCCAAAAAGGGTGCTCGTGCTATCTCTAAGCTAAGGTGGAATTTAGATCCAGTGCTAAGCTCGTTCCCTATGTTCCTTCTTGCTGAAAGCCAAAGCTAAAAGTTCTCTAATTTTCCTCTTCAATTTCAATTTTAAGATCTAAATTTGAAAAGATCTAATTTTTATTAATTAAAATATGATCTAATTAATAAATCCCTAAGCCCTTAAAATCAATCAAAACATGATAACAAAAGCAATGACTTAAAAACCACTCCTTTGCAAGAAGGAAGAACTGCATAGAGTTTGATTCCTATTCAAAGGGATATGCAAGCATGCAGTCTCTAAGGCATCAACTCTACTAAAATTAACAACTTCTTCTCTCTATCCCCTTCTTCATATAGTTTAGGGTCGAAATTACTTTTCTTAAATGAAAGTTGAAACTTTAGTTCTTTTTTTTTATTTTTTATTACCATTGTTTTATTACTTTTTCTTACTTCAGTTGTTTAGTTTGTATTTGGGGAATGTGTACTTTTCTCAGAACTCATAAGGGCTAGAGGAAAGATCCTCTGATTTCAATATTTTGACTTGTAATAATTTTAAGTAGCTTTCCTTTATTTTTCACATTTTATAATTGTCATTGTTTAACGTTTGCCATTCATTGCATGAATAATATTTGTTTCATGCATCATTTTTTATCTGTTCATGCATACATAAAAACTTCTTTTTTACAAAAGCTATTTTATATTTAAGCCAAACTAATTTTTTGTATTGTTTTAACCAGAACCTGGTCCACGAGCCCTCTTTGGTCATTTGAGTACTAGTGTTTTTCCTTGGGGTAAATGGTATAATTTTGGAGTCAATCAAATTGAGTTTTTCCTTTAATTTTCCTAACTAAAATAAACAAAATTAAAGTAGCGACTCTTTTTGCAAATTATAATTTATAAAATACAATTTTTTGAACTTATAATGGTTCCAATTATGATATTTCTCTTAAATGAGCATTTTCAATTCCCTTTAGCAGATCAGACTAGTGCTAGGGTAAGGTCTCATAGTTGGCGACTCTGTTAGGGTCTCCAAAATCTTTTTCAAAATAAAAGATGAAAGTAGACTACTCTTGGTAAAATAAAAATTTTGGCTTTTGAGTACAAAATAGTTTTTCATGCATTACTATATTGGGCTCCCTGCCCAAAACCCTAGTTTCTTAGGAAAGCAAAGGATAAATAGTAACATCGAGTGGGCAATCTTTCTTAGGTCTGCTTGCTGATAGTGAAATCATCTAGCCTGTAACGTGAGAGTCTTTGACTCATATGTTGTTAGGTATATTGCATCTCTAGTGTGACGGGTTCCCTTTCAAGCCACCTTTACCCTTTCATGTAATGGCTCATAGAACCTTCCTTTAGGATTGTATGCACCATAATATTGAAATTGGTATGTCATTATCATGAAACCTTTTCATTCATTCATACATGTATACCTAGTTTGAACCTTATAAAGAGTCTAAAACCTATCCAAACATCTTTACACCTAATACCCATTGTCCACCTAAACCCATGGTCAAAACCTAAAACCCACAGTCCATCTAAACCAATAGTCAAAACCTAAAACCCATGGTCCATCTAAACCCATGGTCAACACCTAAAGCCCATGGTCTACTTAAACCCATGGTTAAATCCCAAAACTCATGGTTCACTTAAACTCATGTCAAACTCATGGTAAAAATAAACCCATCTATGGTACCCTCATCCTTATCCAAGCTAAACACTAACCTAGCTCTATTCTTTATAACTATTGTACAAACTAAATACCAATCTAGCTTTATCCTTCATAATTCTTACCCAAGCTAAACATTGACCTAGCTTTCATCTTTCATAGTCCTTACTCAAGCTAAAAACTGATCTAGCTTTATCCTCAATAATCCTTTGACCTGGCTTCATTTTTATCCACAGTCCTTACTTAAACTAAATGCTAACTTGTTTTCATCTTTTATGGAAATATCCAAACCCATGGCCCATCTAAGCCTATGGTCCAGTCCAATCAACTAATTATCCAATTATCACCAAACACATGGTCCACCTAACATCCATATCCACAGTACATCCATAACCCAATTGTAAAACCCATGGTCATTCTATCCTTAAGCCTATGGTAAATCATTCATCACAATCCCAATTACTAGAGGTTAAACTCTGACCTAGCCTTCCAAACTACTCTTCTATTCATCAAGGCTAAAATCTAACCTAGCCACCCAAAGCTCAATTTTGACCTAGCTAGCCAAAGCTAAATTCTGACCTAGCTACCCAAAGCTAAATTCTGACCTAACTACCCAAAGCTAAATTTTAACCTAGATACTCAAAGATAAAATCTAACATAGCCACCTAAAGCTAAATTCTGACCTAGATACTCAAAACTAAATTCTGACCTAGCTACTCAAAGCTAAATTCTGACCTCGCTATCTATAGATAAAACCTGACCTAGCTCCTCTACCTAAATACCGACCTAGCTAACATCACACACCTCTACCCTCATCTTTACCCATACACTGTCAACCTAACCATAAGACACCGCCATCCATTGCCATTAAACCCGAGGCCCTTGGTTTGTCATACCCCACCATAACCATCTTTTCTAAAGCATGATACTAACCTAGTCCCTTTTCCCTTTCTAAGGCTACCAAGATGTCTACTGGATTTGACAAAGATGTCATGGATAAGATTCTAGCCAAACTGTTGGAGAAATAAGAAGAGATGTTTAAGAGACAAATGACCTAAATTCAAGCCTAAAGGGAGGCCATACTAAATGATGTCCAAGACATGCTAAGTGGGGTTGGCATAAACCAAACCCTAAATCCCACTCTCCAAAATCCACTCAACCTAGACCAAAATTTGACATCAGTTCAAACCCATGCTTCTACTTCCTCCACCAAGCCAACATCTCCATCACTTTCTTAATCTAATATCCTCCACACAAAAAACTCTCTCCCATCTAGCACCCACTAAACAACCACAAATCATCTCTTTTCCTACAGATCCTTCCCAAGGTAGGGAAATCGTATGTAATCCTAGGCTTGAGGTCTTCCTACTTAAACCAAAAACCATGGAAAAGTTGATAAAAAGCCTAAAGAAAAGGGAAGGCATGGTTGATACAAGTTCATTAAGCCTCTTCCCTGATGCTTAGTTACCACCAAAGTTCAAGATGTCGCATTTGGATAGATTTGATGGTACTACTTGCCCTAAGATCCATTTAAAGATGTACATTAAATGATCTCTTTGCTCAACTATTTTAGCAAACCCTTACTGATGCCACCCTAAGATGGTTTATTAACTTAGATGACACCCAAAAATAGACTTGGGAGGACATTTGCAAGGCATTTGTTGAACAGTACCATTACAATATTAAGGTGGACATTACAAGAAGGGATTTAGAAAGCACTAGGCAGCTTTTAAATGGGACCTTCTCTACATTCCTTACACGGTGGAGGGCCAAGGCTGCTCTAATGGTAAATAGGCCAACCGAGTAAGAACAAGTGGATATCCTCGTCAAGCATTTGCTTCCAAACTACTAAAATCCCTTGTTAACACATACTTACCCACTTTCAAAGCTTTGATCACAACTGTGTCTAAGGTTAAAGATCACCTTCAAAGCAAATCAAAGACTGCCACCATTGACTTGGATATTAAGGAATAACTTGAAGCTAACATTGAAGAGTTTGACTCTAGCTAAACTTGACTAGTCTAGAATCAGTCTAAGACCTTATTGGCAATAAAAAACCTCTTTTACCCATCAACCTTGCAAGCCACCTAGTGAGTTAATAAGGCAAGAAGGATACTAGTCAGAGTCTATGTCATTAAAGTCTGAGTCACAATTTAAGTCAGAGTCATCATTTTGAGTTTAACTAACAGAGTCATTTTTTTGAGTCTGTCTATTAGAGTCATTCTTTTGTGAGTTTGTTTGTTAGAGTTATCCTATTAAGTCTATTAAAGTCATTCTTATTGTAAGATGGCATTATTTAATAAAGTGTGAATTTTTTTCAAATTCCTTTCTTTGTGTGTTTCTTTTCATCCAATTTGAATGAAATAATGAATTTTTGTGCCAATAAGGAATCACGTGCGAAGGGTCAAGAATTCATATAAGGCTATGAAAATTGATCATTAAAGGTAGCCTTCACCAAAATTGCAGTTCCTTGGAAAAAATTCAAATTCCTAAGCAGACATCAATGTCACTTTCTTTCCAAGCTAACACCCCTTTGCCAAAATTTGAGAACACCAAAACTCCCATCCTCTCTACATGATGGGGGCAATCCTCAATCATCTTCACAAGCAAAGTAGAATAGATAGCCTTGCTAACTGAAAAGGGAAGGAAAACTAGAAATCCAATCCATGATCCAAACAGAATCGGACTTGTCCAAGCCTCGCCAACCCTGAAAACAAAAATGAAAAAAAAAGGAAAAAATTCAAAAAATAAAAAAAATAAAAAAAGAAAGAAAAAAAAAGAAAAGAAGAAGAAAAAAAAGAAAAGAAGAAAAAAACAAAGAGAGAGAGAGAGAGAGAGAGAGAGAGAAACTCAGAAGGGTAGCTTAGAGCAAGTAAACCAATAAAGGTAGCTTAGCCAAAAGATGGAATCAACTTGAAGCAACAATTCAAGATGGAGCTTTGTTTCATTCAAATCGGATTCACTATAACAATTCAAGATGGAGCTTTGTTTCATTCAAATTGGATCCACTAGCTAGTTTATGTTCCTATCTCGTCCAAAGATAGTCATTCTATTAGTCTTATCTTTCACAAAGTCATATTTCCCTACATTTGTACCCTGTTAAGTGTTTTCACCACTTTCAATTAGAGTTTTTAGCCTCTTGTGTCTCATCCTATCATTATCACATTAGTCAAAGTCTACTCTCACTTTCTAGTTTATGTGTCCAACTTGCTGAATCAACTCACGAGGTGGCATCCTACCTGTCTCCTCCAAAACACCTTTACCCATAACTCCTTCTAAAGATTATGCATCCTAGCATATTATCAAATTCTTTGGCAAAATCTCAAGGCTTGGGCTTGTCAGCAAAACTAAGGCCCATTATCATCAAAGCCTAAAGTTTCTTGGCTAAACTGCCTCCTTTGGGAATACTTGTAGACTCCTTTAAGCTCAAGGTCTCTTTACCAAGTTAGCTCAACTAATGAATCCACTACACCAAATATTGTATTGGGTCAACTGTCTTTTTTCAAATCTTACAACCTAAATTTTCAAGTGACAATTCTTGACCAGATTGGAACCTAACACAACCTGACTTAACATCTTAAGACCAATCTATCATTCTAATGACCTACTTGACCTACCTTTCCAATGACCAATCCTTAGTAAAGACCTTTCCCTACAAGGACTGATCCTCAACCATAACTTTCCATGGGCAAATCAAGTCAAGCCACCCATGCTAACATTCCCACATCCCTCATCTTTTAGAGATATCACCTTCCCTAAATCCCAGAATATCAAGGCTGAATAGATAGCTTGGTTCCTAATCCTCCTAAGCACCAAAGTTGAACAAATAGCTTTGATCTCAATCCTCTTAGCATCAAAGCTAAACAAATAGCTTTGATTCTAATCCTCTCAACATCAAGGCTGAACAGATAGCTTTGATCCTAATCCTCCCAACACTAGAGCTGAACAAATAACTTTGATGCCAATCCTCCTAATCACTAAAGCTGAACAGATAGCTTTAATCCCAATCCTCCCAACACCAAAGCCGAAAGATAGCTATAATCCCAATCCTCCCAACACTAAAGCCAAACATATAGCTTTGATCCTAATCCTCCTAACCACCAAAGCCAAACAGATAGCTTTGATCCCAATCTTCACAACACCAAAGTTGAATAGATATATTTGATCTCAATCCTGCGAATATCAAAGCTGAACAAATAGATTTGATCCTAATTTTTCCAACATCAAAGCTAAACAAATAGTTTTGATCCCAATCCTCCCAAGCACCAAAGCTAAATGGATAGCTTTAATCTTAATGCTCCCAACACCAAAGTCAAACAAATAGCTTTGATCTCAATGCTCCCAACATCAAAGCTGAATAAATAGCTTTGATCCTAATCCTCCTAACACCAAGGCTAAACAAATAGCTTTGATCCTAATCCTTCCCATATTAAGCCCAAATAGATAGCTTTGATCCTAATCCTCCCAAACATCAAAGTCGAACAAATAGTTTTGATCCCAATCCTCCTAAACATTAAAGTCAAATAGATAACTTTGAACACAATCTCCCCAATAGTAGGGCTAAATAAGTGGCCTTGCTAAATTAGTTTGAATTCCCAAATCCTTCCCTTCTAGGTGGACCAAATCTCTAAAGTTTAGGCCAGACAAATAACCTTGATTGAAATTCACCAAACCATCTTTACCTCCAATATTTAGGCTGGACAAATAGCCTTAATTGAAATTAACCAAGACCATTTTCACATCCAACATTAAGGCCGGATAGATAGCCTTAATTAAAATTTACCAAACCATCTTGACCTCTAACATTTAGGCTGGACAGATAGCCTTGACTGAAATTCACCAAAACCATCTTTACCACTAACATTTAGGCTGGATAGATAGCCTTAATTAAAATTCACCAAGACCATTCTCACAGCCAACTTCAAGGTCGAACCGATAGCCATTGACAAAACCTCATTTATCTTAAGGGCCCCCTCCCAAAAGGTTCATATTCTTATACCATGTTTACCCTTCACAAGGTTTGATTTGCATAAGCATGAATACCCTTATGCATGACAAACACAAGCATATATCATAAGCCTAGAATTTGACATGGCATAAGCCTACAGTTTGACATGGCATAGTCCATAATCTGACATGGCACAAGAACATATAAGCCAAAAATTTGACATGGCACAAGAACATATAAGCCAAAAATTTGACATGGCAGAAGAACACATAAGCTAGAATCTGACATGGCACAAGCCTAGTGTCTAACATGGCATGGCCCAGAATTTAACATGGCATAAGAACACATAAGTCAAAAATCTGATGTGGCATGAGCACAAGCTCAAAGTTTGACATGGCATCTCTCCTCAGGGTTCACCATCATTAGAATCGCCTTTGCAGAATTGCCTTTTGCTCAAAGCTAATTCTAATAAGGGGTAGCTGTGAACCCTCAAATTTACATCCTTAAGATCTGACTGTAGTTTGACACCTACTAGGATTAGTGCTCTACACAGAGCCAGTACGGCAGTCCCACTAGCAAGTTAGCGGGCAGAGGTCAAGGGGGCAGCCTCCCTTCTAGGGTACAGGGCTGTGCCCCATTAAAAAAATAAATTTTCTCAAAATTACACCTTCAGATGACCAACACTCGATTACAAACTCATAGAATCAAACTTGGCCCAACTTGGATCAAGAATGGATGAGAATGGGCCAAATAACATGGTACGATTGCAGTTGCAGCATATGTCCTTGCAGCAGCCTATTGGTTGCTGTAGTAGGCATTGTAGTTGCCGCAAAAAGCTTTGCCATTGCTGCAGCCCTTGACCAGTTGTCGCAGCGCGTTATTTCCTAATCCCACATTGAAAATTCACTATTTTGAGCTTCTAGACTTCCTCTGTAAATACCTTGCACTTCCTAACAACTTGCACACACAATTACATGCTTCTATTTTCTCCCTACAGCTTTCTAAGCCCTATTCCTAAGCCTTTTAATCATCAAAACCCTTTTTTATACCTCCTAATCTCTAAAATCCCATTCTAAAACCTCCTCCATCACATAAAACCCTATTCATAAGCCTTCTAATCACCTCAAACTCTATTTCTAAGCCTCCTCATCAAGGTAAGGTGTGATTCAAGTTCTTTGTTTTAAAGGGAATTTATGGTTCTCAAGCAAGGGTGATTCAAAGTTCTTCCTTCAAAAGAGTTTAAGAGTCCTTCTTCTAAAAGGAGTGCTCGTGCTATCTCTAAGCCAAGGTGGAACTTAGATCTGGTGCCAAACTCGTTCCTTATGTTCCTCATTGCCAAAAGCCAAAGGTAAAAGTTTTCTCTTTTTCCTCTTCAATTTCAATTTTAAGATCTAAATATGAAAAGATCTAATTTTTGTTAATTAAAATCTAACCTAATTAACAAATCCTTAAGCCCTTAAAATCAATCAAAACATGATAACAAAAGCAATAACTTAAAAATCCTTCCTTCGTAAGAAGGCAGAATTGCATGGGGCTTGATTCCCATTCAAAGGGATACGCAGGCATACCGTCTCTAACGCATCAACTCCGCTAAAATTAACAACTTCTTCTCTCTATCACCTTCTTTGCATAATTTAGGGTCGAAATTGCTTTTTCTAAATGAAAGTCGAAACTTTAGTTCTTTTTTTTTTTTTTTTTATTACAATAATTTTATTACTTTCTCTTACTTCAGTTGTTTAATTTATATTTAGAGAATGTGTGCTTTTCCTAGAATTCATAAGGGCTAGAGGCACTACATCAAAAACTATATGTAGTAACACTTATAAATGTCCCTATAAGTGGAAAAAGTAACGTTTGCATAACAATTTTTACAAATGTCATTATATGTCTAAACATCTGTTCGTGTTAAAGTAAAACATCTTGTAAATATGGTAATAGTTTCATTTAAAGTAACATTTTTTCAACATTTATGAAAAATGTTACTATAATTATTTCCTTAGTCTCTTAGTTTTCAGTATATAGCTACAAATTGAGTCAAATTTATAAATTGCGATAAAAAATTAAAATTTAAAAATAGAAATAAAGAAATAAAATATAAATATAAAGAGATCATTAAGACATGAATATTTATCATTTTACATTGTAAGGTATGCAGTCAAACATTAAATTATTATTTTAATAATTGATTAATGGTGCTGTTCTTTTTTTTTTTCAAGGAATAAATGGTTATTTTTTGAAAAAGTGGAAGCAAAAGAATCATTAACTAAATTAAGGTGAAATAAAAAATATTTACATAAAAAAAGTATCCAATAGTAATTATTATTACATATACATGAATTATATATATATATATATATATATATATATATATATATATATATATATATATATATATATATAATGTGTGTGTGGATCCACTATTATTATTCAATCTTTTTTTTAGAAATGAAATTCTTAAAAAGCATACTTGCATTTTTATCATAAAACTTTAGTATAAATCTTTAAAATCTTTCTTGGATTGAAATTAGAATCTCACTAATTTTGAATTTCATGCCAAAATGGTTAATATAATTGTGAAATGAGCATGTCTAATGTGATAATAAAGTTCAAATATAGAGCCGATATAAAATACACCAAAAATCTAAATTATTAATTTTTTTCTTGTGGCTTTATGGTAGTGTACAACTGTCACTACATATTATTTACCAAAAGTCTAAGGTTCGAACAGTTAGATAATTGAAGTTTTGTTATTTTTTTAGCGTAATTAAATATTTATTACTACACATTATTTTATCTATCGGGTCCAATTTTATCACGTAAATGAACTAGAATATATAAGAATGAGCTACATAGTTGAAAAACCATCTACTAATAATAATTATTTCAACGATCCTCTTTCACCATCTAAAAAATAAATCTTACTTTAAAAATTTCAACTCATTTATCAAAGCAAAAAAAAAAAAAAAAAAAAAAAAAAGAAGAAATGTATGCAAATAAAAAAATATTCTATCTACTACAAACATCTTCCATTTAGAAACAAAGTCTTCTATTTAACAATAAATCTAGCAATAGCAAAATATATAGACCAAAAGTTACAGATGTCCAGTAGCCTCATATATATGAGAATAGGATTAGAGAGTCCATCTTCACATACACCAATGACCAAACAGCAATAGAGATGTCCCCGGTTGAAATTAATTTCTAATCCTTCAATTTAATAGTAAAGATCTATCTAACTTTAGTACTATAGTTGAACAGCAAAATGCGGCTACATAATATTTTAGACCCAAAGAATAAGTTTCTAGCAACACAAGGAATTCCAGTATACTGAGTTGCATAAGACCTGGAGTTATTCAATCATTAGGCATTCAATTATTAGCAACAAAGATAATTCAAAAGAGATCCAAATTTAAAAAGAAGATAAAAATTTAACCACAACATGGTATACCTTTATTGAAATTGACATAGAAAAAAAATACCAAGGAAGAAGGCTATAAGAACAAATAATGTGTCAATAAAAAAAAACAACTGAAATAAACAAAGAAAAAAATCATATATTAGAATTAAGTGATGATGAAAAACAAATTTGAAAAAAAAATGGATAATATTATTCTATATCTTAAGATCCTAAATCATAATCAAACATATAAAAAGTGCATTTTTCTTGTCAATTAATACCTTATATGAAAAGTAAACATTATTCATCTTCTGAAGCATCATTAGTTTTTCTCATTTCTTTTTCTATTTCAATAATAATGCCATCAATATCATCCCTTGTCCAATTATCTTCTTCAATTTCTTCATTACTTGATCCAATGATCGTAACATCATTTGTAGGAAGCTCATGATTAAATTCAGTTCTCAACTCATCACCCATTTCATATAAGTCACAAGGTTTTATCTTAACAACAACATACCCATCATGATATGATGTGTCCTGCACATAAAATACTTGTTGTACTTGTGTTGCAAAAACAAATGGCTCATCATTTAAATGCTCTCCTGTATGAATTAGCTTCGATAAATTCACAAGTGTGAAACCAAATTCATCTTTCCTTATCCCTTTTCCTCGCTCTACATCAACCCAATCACATTTAAATAGCACAACTTTATAACTTTCATAATATTTCAACTCAATTATGTTATTTAGCACACCATGGTAAATAACATCATCTTTTGAGCTTGATGTTTTGGCCACTACCATAACTCCACTATTTTGTGTCTTCCTATTAATATCCCTTTCTTTGGCATGGAACCTTATACCGTTGATTATATATCCTTTATATCTTTGCGCTATAAATTTGGACCACGAGAAAGACATTAATATAATATGTTACTCTTGGACTTTTTATCTCTAATAATCTTTGAATATGACAAGTAATTAGTGTATGAATATTATATAAATAACATCTCTTGTACTTCTTATTCAGGAAAAATAAAGAGAGGTGCATTTGTACTTACATGAGAGCGAAACCAGTAAGAAAATCTCAAATGATGAATTTTTTCAATCTCTGCTTAAGAAGCCCTATGATTACAATTTTTACTATGATTCTGCATCTTTATTATGTTTTGATGCTCCCTATCAATAAAAAGTCAAACCATAATATTAACATTATCATAATAAAAAGAAATTTTAAAACAATCATAAAAAGAAATCATTAATACATACTCAATAAACGGAGTGATTGAATCACAATTGTACAAAACATATTGATGTGCTTGTAACCTTGTGCGATCATAAAGAGTTGCATTAAATACTTTTCCGATTGGACGACTAGATATAATAAGCAAAGGAGCATCTTTTGTTAATAGACTTTCAAATTCATCATCATTCCTTGACGGTCGAGTGAAACTTGTTTCAACACCTTCAAAATATCTAGAACAATGTGTTATAGACTCATTTGCTATATACCAATTAGCAATTGAACCTTCAGGATGGGCTTTATTCTTCATATTCGACTTAAGCGTCAATAGGTACCTTTATATAATTAACCAATGTCATTAAAAATTTTCATAGCATATAGCATTTGGGTAAAACTATAAAAAAAAAAAAAAGTAAAAACAACGCACCTCTTAATTGGGTACATCCATCTATAATGCACTGGTCTAGCTAATCTTGCTTCAGTGGCCAAATGAACAACTAAGTGCACCATAATGGTGAAGAAAGATGGTGGAAAGATCCTTTCTAAGTGACAAAGTGTTTCTCCTACTTGTGCCTCTAATTCTTCAAGATGACTTATTTTGAGAACTTTAGAACATAATTCTCAAAAATATGAACATAAATCCATTATTGCTTGACAAACTTTCTTTGATAAAGATCCCCTCAATGCAATAGGCAATAAATCTTGCATCAATGTAATGTGTTTTCATATGGGCCTATAAAGGTTAAGTGTAGCACAACTCTAAGTGTATGTGAATGTTATATGTGCATGGGGTAGTTATGGGATAGGATAGCATCATGATTAAATAAATACTAAGTATTGAATTAAATATTATGTTAGAGCTTGAGGAGCTTTAGATGTTCAAAAGGGCTACGAGTACTAGGAGCAAAGGAACCACAAGGAGAGTAAACACTGTGTTCATGCTATAAGTGTGAGTAAACATTGTATTCATTTTACAAGTGTGAGTAAACACTATGTTCATATTACAAGTGTGAGTAAACGTTATGCTATTGTTACAAGTACAAGCTATCATGATATGTGTACCTTGATATTCTTAAAACCTAAGATCTTCTCTACTTCTAAATTGAAACTCTATGATTTCTTTGTTAAGTTTAGGTTGCCAAAGGACAATTGGTCCAAAACCCTTTTTGATTATCTAATGATAATACCTTTATGATTATTGCCCTAACTTAGTTCTTTCTGGAACTACACTATCATTGTATCTTTTGTTCAAAAGTTAAATTGCTTTTGTTTTTGTGATGCATGTTATTATTATTTTAAATATTATTGTTATATGTGATTACCATTAGCTCTAGCTATGGTACCTTTAACCCTTTATACAGAAATCCTCGTACCGATATGAGTAATCATCGGCTATGTGATCCTCATACCAATTCGAGTAATCATCGGCTATGTGATCCTCGTACCAATTCGAGTAATTGTCGGCTATGTGATCCTCGTACTGATGTGAGTAATCATTGGCTATATGTTTGAGTGATTATGGCAATAGCCTTTAGTCTATGTGTTTGAGTGATTATGGCAATAGCCCTTACTCTATGTGTTATGTGTTATAAGTGTGATTTTTACAAACCTTGTTAAATTGTAAACCTTGATTCATGGATTGTAAAACATGAAATATGTGTTATAAGCTATGGGTTTCCTTTAAAAAAAAAAGGGATATGTGTTATCGTATGTGTCATATTGTTTACTCATTGAGCAGTATAAGGAGGCAAGGTGATGGCTCAAGCATTCTACTTCACTTGGGGGAATACCTTGTCCAAGATAATTAGTTTAATATATTATAAAGAGTTATCCTTAGATGCTTCGGGAATATTTATTTTTGGATGTTTATTTTGAAATGTTATCCTTCAAGGTTTTAATTGGATTCTAAATATTATTTCCTTATGGATTATGTTAAAGTATATTTTAACTATGCTTTTGCAACTTAAGGTTTTCAGAAAACAAAAAAAAGGTTTATTTAAGTTAATGTAAGAGGTTTTGGTATGATCCTAGGCAGTATTTATATAAGTGGGTTCTATGGGCGTAGATGACCTTATGTCTCCCCATGTTCTAGGACCATTATATCTCAGAAGTTGGGATGTGATAGTTAAACCATTGACACCTCCTTAAGTTTCATTTTGTTAGAAAGCAGCTCCTTAAGAAATTTAGCATACTTTGGCATCTATAAAAGAACTTCCAAAAAAGGAATGTTAATATGCAATTATTTAAAGAGTTCGAGAAACTTACCAAATTGTTCATCCATTTTGTCCTTCTTCAACCTTACAGGGTATGGAATGCACGATTGGAACTCTTTAACCACAGGTGTAGGATCTACTTTCTCTTTCTCACTAATTTCTTTATCCTTGGCATCATCATCCTCAACTGCCAATTTCTCATTTTGCTTCTCAGGAGCCTTCAACTCTTTACCATTCCTTAATGTAATGGCATTAAGTTGCTCTTTAGGATTAGTTTCAGTATTACTGGGCAAATTTCCTTGAGATCTCTCAGATAATGCTTTTGCAATTTGCCCAACCTGATTCTCCCGATTATAAATGGAAGCCTGTTGATTCCTTAGAGCTGTCTCTATGGTTTGAAATCTAGTCTCTAAAGCTGCAATGAATTTTCCTAACATCTCCTCCAAATTGCTTTTCTTCTCTTGCTGAGGTTGGGATCGGAATCTAGGTGGAGGTCTCACATTGGACTAGTTATTCCAAGAGAAATTTGGATGATTCCTCTAACTAGGACTGTAGGTATTGCTTATGGATTATTATGTTATCTTGGTGAATTACCCACATAGTCCACTTGCTTGAGCTTGGCAAAATTTTTCCCCATCTGACAGTCTTGACTTTAATGTCCTTCCCCACACCATTCACAATACATTACTTGAGCAAGCTTAGCTGATAAGGGTAAAGTGTTAATCTTTTTGTTCATAGTCTCTAGTTAAGTTGCCAAAGCTACCACAGGATCCATTTGATGAACACCAACAGTCCTAGTTCTTCCTTGATCTTGAGTGGGTTGCCATTGGTAGTTAGTAATGGCCATGTCCTCTATCAAATCCCTAGCTTACTTTAGTGTCTTGTTATTAATTGGACTCCTAGCAGCTGCATTGATTGCTTACTTACTTGCATAATTCAAACCATTGTAGAAAGTTTGAACTTGCAACCAAGGAGGTAGGCCATAATGTGGACACTTTCTCAACAAATCCTTAAATCTCTCCCAAGTGTCATATAAAGTCTCAGCGTCACTTTGCATAAATGAAGAAATATCATTCCTCAACTTTGCTATCTTAGAAGGAGGGAAATATGTTTTTAGAAACTTTTCAACTAAACCCTCATAAGTAGTGAAAGTTCTAGCAGAAAATGATTTCAACCACTGCTTAGTTCGATCATTTAGAGAAAATGGGAACAATTTTAATCTAATTGCATCATCTAAAACTCTATTAATCTTGAATGTGTCACAAATTTCCAAAAAATTTGCTAGATGTGCATTAGGATCTTCATCAGGCAATCTATCAAACTAACATGATTGCTAAACTATTTGAATGACATTCGATTTAATCTCAAAATTATTGGCAGCAACCGTCGGTCTCTTGATACTAAATTTAGCCCCAGTAAGAGTTGGCCTAGCATAATTTGACATTATACTTTGTTCTCTATCTCCCATTGTTTCAACTTTTTCTTACTCAATCTTCTTAGCCACGACCAGCTATCTTTCCTTCAATCTCTTATGTAAAGTTCTATCTATTGTAGGATCTATCTCGACCAAGTTGGATGAATTAACTTTGGTCATACAAGAATTAAGTAACTTGAAATAGAAAATACCAAGAACAATATTTAAAAACAAAAATCAATAGTCTTTATTATTTTGCTAATATTTTATAAAAGTTTCCCTGGCAACGGTGCCAAAAACTTGATGTTAGGATTTATACTTCCACCAGGTTAAATAAACTCTAAGTCTATTGTACCTTAGTTATAGGCAAGTGTACTAATTGTTCAGGTAGTATAGCATAAAAGAGGTTGATCCCATAGGGAAACTATATAAGTATTAGCTCAAATGTTAACTATTGTCTAGTGAATCAAATTCCAAGGAAACTAGAATTAAAATAAATTAAAGATTAAACTAAATTAACTAAGCGCATAAACTTAGCAAAATCAATAAAAAATAATTAATGAGTTAATTATCTAGATAAAAACTCCCCGTAGCTCCTCATGTATTTCATGGAATGCAGAATCAATCAAATCAAACAATGAATCAAGTTAGCAATCCTAAAAAGTAGAATTAAAACTTTCTTAAGTGAATTAATCCACTTTTCCCTAAGAAAATTAAATAAAATCTCTTCTTATTTAATTGGTTAGGTAAAGCATTAAGATTAAGGAGTCAAAAGCCAAAGGATTTTATAAACCTTTCTTTAGTGTTCTAAGCAACCCTCAATACTCATAAGTGATCAAATCAAATCAAGGGTATCTCTACTCCTTAATAAGAAATCATATATCAAATCAACAAGCTAGCAATTGTTAATTAGACTTTATTAATATATATCATGAATATAACTCAGCCTAAGGATGATTTGATAAAAAATCCAATCATTCAATCCATACAATCAAAACTAGGGTTCATCCCATCTAGATAAAAAGAGTTTAGTTCATGGTAAATTGGGAGAATAATGAAAAAGAAAGAAAAGAATGATAAATCAAATAATCCATAGAAAAGTTCTTAAAAATCTTCTCTCAGATCTTAAATCACCTATTCCGAATCCACTCCAATCTCATTCTTCCCTTTTGTTTTTGGCTGCGATCTCTTTCTTTCTCCTCAAAAAGTTCTCCCAAAGTAAAACTATCTAAAAAAAAAATAAGATTTCCCCCTCTTTTTTCTCCTTGACTCATTTTTTAAAGGTGCACTTTTTCATCTACACAGTCTGGGACACGCTCTTATTGCTGGGCATATAGGCATTTGTCCTTTTATGAAGATCAACTCTTCTACATGGCTACAACACACCTAGGTACATAGGCAGAATGGCACAACACACCCAGGTACATGTGTTCCTGGGCATGTTTCCTACTGTGTCTTTAAGTCCTTGCTGAAAATTCACTAACTTCGCTCCTTAGCTTTGCAATTTCCCCAAAAATTGAGTTAAGGCATCCAAATCAACTAAAATACTCAAAATGTTCTAATAAACCACTTAATAAACAAATTAAACTTAATTTAATGATAAAAAAAAAGTAAGAACAAGGGATAAAATATATTCAAATATGCACTTATCAAATGGCTTGAATGTATGTCGGATCTTCTAAAAGGGATAAGGGAGGTTGTATGATTTTGCTATTGTAGCATGATTCATATAGAAAATCAAGGCAAACTATCTTATTATCTAATATTGAAGAGATTCTTGGAGTGACACTTTATTGGTTTGACTCAATGTAAATGATACACTGGCTGAAAAGAAGAGCCCTTAAGAATGGCTGAAGGGGGAGTAGAAAGAGATAACTTATGATATAAAGACGTAACATACTGATGATAGGCAATGCAAAAGATCATGTCTTAGCTATTTGAGCTAAATGACATGACATATTTGACAAAAGATAATAAAATAGATACAAGATGAAAACCTAGGAAGATATGCCCCCGTAAGGGATAAGGGCATAAAAGATGGACTAATAGTACAATTTCAGAGGATGAGCTCCTAAAAAGGGAGGATGGCTTCAGAGGCATGAGATGAGACAAATCAATAAAAGACATTTTAGATGAATTTAGAGGATGCACCCTTGGTTAAGAGATGATTTGGATACAAAGGAAGACGATGCTAAAGGATTGATAACTAGGATGAGATTTCTCTCTTTCTCTCTCTCTCTCTCTCTTTCTTAGCTCTAACTTTTGCCTAAGTCACCTTACAGGCTTTGAATTAATGAAATTTTGCATGGAATAGAAGAAGACATTCCACTATGATCTGGGCTGCTATTTTCCTTCATATTGAGGGGCTTTGACCTTTATCAATTCATCACTTTTTTAGTTTAATAAGGACTTTATTAGGGATGCTTAGTCTACTTCAAAATTGTTGCTCCTTGTTAAGGTGCATGGTTTGATTACCCAAAGTGCAATTTTGAATTATTCTTCATGCTTTAATTATTGATGAGAAGATCATGAGAAACTAATCACTTGACCTTCTTTGGTTAGAAGCTGGCAAAGTAATTGGTGATGGCACCTTAAATTTTGACTTGTACTAGTCGTGGTGGATTAATTGACTGTTCATTTCTCTCTCTTTTTTTCTTTTTTTCTTCCTCTCTTTTTCTCTTTCTTTTTCCTTTTTTCTCTTTTTTTTTTTTTAAACTCATCCATGTTAGAGTAGATAAGAAGTATAGGAAAATAAGCATACAAATAATAAAAATAAAATATGGATGTTTTATTATAAATGAAATTTTATTACAAGATAACGAAATGGAATTAAAAAGGTTGACAAAAAAAATAAAACACAAAATAAGATGACAAACTTATACTCATATTTAAACTCAGACTTTGAGATTTGGACTCAAACTCAAACTTAGACTTAGAATTCAACCTTAGATAGGTCAAATTAGCTAGGCTTGAACATCTTTGTGTCATGCCACTCAGGATTAAGGTAAGGTAGGGTCAAGTTGGGTTCAAGTTTTTCATCATTATTCAAGCTAGTGGTTGGGAATTAAAGTTGAAATGATTCACTTTAGATTTATTCTTTGACCCTCGATGCCCTTGCAATCAAAGCTTTGAAGGTAGGTAGATATTGGATGAAAAAGTGATCTCAATAGGCCGAGAGTGGATTCTTGATAATGATGTCCACTTATTCTTTCTCGGTTGGTCTATTTACGATTTGAGTAGTTTTAGCCCTCCACCTTATAAGGAACATGGAGAAGGATTCTGCAAGCCATTTTATGGTTTCGCAGTTGCACCTAATGCCATTCATTTTGATATTGTAATGATACTACTTGATAAAGACATGACAAATATCATCCTATATACTTTTCTAGCTCTTATCTAGTGAAAGGAACCATCTCATGACAACACCAGTTAATGATTATTGAAATCTCTAAGTAAAGAGATCATTAACTCCAAAGATTTCACTACCCATACATATATCTTTAGATGGCTCTTAGTGCAAGTGGTTCCATTAAATCTTTCTAGTTCAGGTATTTTGAATTTGGGAGGAAGTTTATTATTAAGGAACATTGTCACATCCCAATTTTAGAGATATGATGGTCTTAGAACATGGGGAGACATAAGGTCACCCATGCCTGTAGAACCCACTCATGCATATGAAAACATTGCCTAGTTACATATTAAACCTCACGCATTAACTTAAGTAAACCATTTATAAGAAAAACTTTAAGTTGTGGAAGAATAGTTAAAATATACTTTAAATACAATCCATAAGAAAAGAAATACTTAAGATGCCAAATGAATTATCAAATGAAAAATATTCCAATTATGAACTTCCCAAACATACACTCCTAGAGCATCTAGAAACTCATCATAACATAGCATAGTAATAAACTTTGACAAGGAAATTTCCCAAGCTGAGTAGGTTGCTTGAGCAATCACCTTGTCTCCTCATAATGCTCACTTGAAATCACATAAGGAAAAGGGGAGAGATAGATGATCTCAATGAGTAAACAATAAAACTTATAAAATAACACATATCACTTTATAAGGGTTCAAGTCTAGTTCAGGTATTTTGAATTTGGGAGGAAGTTTATTATTAAGGAACATTGTCACATCCCAATTTTAGAGATATGATGGTCTTAGAACATGGGGAGACATAAGGTCACCCATGCCTGTAGAACCCACTCATGCATATGAAAACATTGCCTAGTTACATATTAAACCTCACGCATTAACTTAAGTAAACCATTTATAAGAAAAACTTTAAGTTGTGGAAGAATAGTTAAAATATACTTTAAATACAATCCATAAGAAAAGAAATACTTAAGATGCCAAATGAATTATCAAATGAAAAATATTCCAATTATGAACTTCCCAAACATACACTCCTAGAGCATCTAGAAACTCATCATAACATAGCATAGTAATAAACTTTGACAAGGAAATTTCCCAAGCTGAGTAGGTTGCTTGAGCAATCACCTTGTCTCCTCATAATGCTCACTTGAAATCACATAAGGAAAAGGGGAGAGATAGATGATCTCAATGAGTAAACAATAAAACTTATAAAATAACACATATCACTTTATAAGGGTTCAAGGTTCATAAATCATGGTTTGCAAATGAGCATGGTTTATAGAAATCAACTTGTAACTTGTAAACATGTAAAGAGTGACGACTTATTAGCTCATTCACTCAAGGGAGAGGTGGTATCATACCAAATTACAACTCCAAACTTGCAACTTGTAAAGAGTTATAAAATTGATTAGGCTCCACAACTAGAACTGTCCCTTATAGCTGAGATGGATACACTACCTCTATCCATCAGGTTAAGACCATGTGCATAGGTACTGATGATTACTCGCATCAGCATGAGGATTTCTGCATAAAGGGTTCATAGATACCATAGCTAGAGCTAATGGCATTCACTTATAATAATAGCCTTGAAGAATGTAATCACATGTAATATAATGACAACAGCAGATTAACTTGTTGAACAAAAGATAAATAATAGTTTGGTTCCAGAAAGAAAGTAAGGAAAGACAACAATTCACAAAAGTTCTTCATTATCATTGAATAATCAAAAATGGTTTTGGGCCAATTGTCCTTTGGCAACCCAAGCTTAACAAAGAAATCATATAGTTATAATTAAAAATAGAAAGAACTTGGGTTTCAAGATTCTCAAAGGTTCACATATCTTGATAACTTGTACTTGTAATATGAACATAATGTTTACTCACCTTGTGGTTCCTTTGCTCCTAGTACTTGTAGCCCTTTAAACTTTTACTACTCCTTAAGCACTAACATAATATTATAATTTAATACTCAGCATTTGCTTAATTATCTTGCTATCCTATCCCAAATCTACCCCATGCACATAGAATATTACATATACCTGGAGTTGCATTTAGAAGTGCACTCATCATTTGCATATAACATGTTAACTTTTAAAGTCTTGCATACTTTGTCTTTATAGGCTCATATGAAATCCAATTATAACTCATATTATGAATTTTCTAAAGTCAAACACAATATATCATGATCTTAATATAAATTCTATTTAACATTCAATTTAGTACACTTAACACTTTACATATATATCAACTTAACAAATAACCTTTGCTTATCTCTTTTGAACAAATCATACCATCCATCTTATAATCAATTTAGGATCATTAATCCACTATTAACACATCATAAGACCTATTTCACTTTTCAGTTAATCATATACACATATTAATCATAACATAGTAATAGGGTTAGTAAACCCTAGGTAGGTCGAATTGCTTCTAGGCTTGTCTAGAGTTAATCCTTCAACCCACATGCAATTAAATCATTTATCATTCATGTACACATGTCAATAATCATTTAAATATGTCATACAAAAATTATAGACATTAGAATCAAAATTCCTCTATAAGCCGAATCATACAATCAAGGTACACATGGATTTTCTTACTTTTTCACACTTTCTGTTCATTACAATAACATGCAAAAAAATGATTTAAACCAATATTTTTCATGTAGATA
Source organism: Reutealis trisperma (assembly GCA_947687605.1). Classification (NCBI taxonomy): domain Eukaryota; kingdom Viridiplantae; phylum Streptophyta; class Magnoliopsida; order Malpighiales; family Euphorbiaceae; genus Reutealis; species Reutealis trisperma. The sequence continues at coordinate 47,931 of CANTUT010000578.1, forward strand.
TGTCAAAAATCATTTTAGAACATCAACATATATGAATCGACACCTCTTGTAATTTTTACACGTGAAAATTCCAACTTTTGTGTTCTAGTGTGAAAACTATGAATTTTCTTGCTTTCTGTACTTTTTTGATCATTACAGTAATATATAGAAATATGATTTAAATCAATACTTTTCATCTAACCACAACAAAAATCAATTTAGAACACAAAACACATACAAATCAGCAGCCCCCCCCCCCCCCCCCCCCATATATTTATGCATGAAAATTCCAACTTTGAGTTTTAGGGTTCATCTTTGGTGGATGTACAAAAAAAGAGTTGTGTTTTCGACGGAAAATCTATTTCTCCTTCAAAATAATCACCTATTTCACATTTAATTAAAAAAATAAATTGACAGCCCAAAATAGTTTTCTCATGATTAGTTTTAGAAAAATCAAATAGTAAATTGAAAGGAGAGAAAAACTTGTGAAAACGGTCACGAAATAGCAAGGTTTGAAGGCATCTTGTGAATTTCAGTTGAGAGAATATTTTTGAGAGAATTTTTCTGTAAAAATTATGAAGAATAATAGAATGGTGGCTGCTTCTCTAGGGCTGGCCAAAATTTAGCTATATATATGTAGGGTTTTGGCAAAATTTGAAGTTTGCCATTAATGCGTTAGGTTATGAGTATTTTGGTGTAGTGGGCTTTTGAAAAATTGGGCCTTTATTTAATTTATGGGTTGATTATAGGTTATTAAAAATAAAATATTTTTCTTATTATTTTCATTAAAATTTCCCCAAAATATTTGTTTAAAAATATTTTTAAAATACTTATAAAAATTATTTTATGCTTAAAAATTGCTTTGTGCATGAAAATTCAATTTATGTGAAATAAATTATTTTATACTTATGCACTTCATATACATCACTTATTTCACCATAATAATTCATATTATGCATATTAGAGCTAATCTAACAAGCTACATACTCATCAATCACATAACACATGAATTTTCATAAAAGCACAGACGTAGTCCTAATAGTTCTAAATTTAGGTAAATTGTTACAAAACTCCTAGGGTGGGTGTGGGTTGTTACATTCTCCTTCCCTTGAAAGAAATTCATTCTCAAATTTAGATACTTACTTATATGCTCTCAAAAAATTGAGGATGCTTTTGTCGCATCTCCTCCTCGGTTTCCCAAGTACACTCATTTATTCTATGATTTCGCCATTAAACCTTGATAATGGGTATTTCCTTGTTCCTTAACTTGTTCACTTATTGATCCACTATGGCTATTGGTAATTTTTCACATGATAATTACTCATCTGTTGTGATGTCTGGTGGTGATAGAACATGGGATGGATCCGACACATATTTTCTTAACATCGAGATGTGGAAAATCGGGTGCACATACATCATAGTTGGGGGCAAGGCAAGTCTACAAAACACTTCCCCAACCTTATCCAAGATCTCAACAGGATCAACAAAGTGAGGCAGTAGCTTTCCTCTCTTACTAAATCTCATGACATGTTTTATTGAGGAGACCTTCAAGAACATGTGATCTCCCACAGCAAAATGAACATATTTTCTCTTAGGGTCTGCATAGCTCTTTTGTCCATTGAGGTCCGTCTTCAGCCAATCTTGAATTAATGGTACCTTTTTGGTAGTCTTCTTAAGCAATTTTGGCATTTCAATATACTTGTCTCCAGGCTTGACCCAACAAACTGGAGAACAACTTTTCCTCCCGTATGATGCTTCATATGGTGCCATGCTAATAGAGGAATGATAGTTGTTGTTGTAGGCAAACTCAATCAAGGGCAGGTATTTATACCAGCTACCACTAAAGTCCAAAACACACATCCTTAGCATGTCTTCAAATGTCTGAATTATCCTTTTAGATTATCCATCTGTTTCAGGGTGGGATGCGGTATTGAAGTCCAATTGGGTTCCCAATGCTTCTTGCAACTTTTGCTAGAATCTCAAGGTGAACTAAGTGTCTCGATTTGAGATGATAGAAATTGATACTCCATGCAGTTTCACAATCTCGTCAATGTATAGTTATGCATATTAAGTTGCAGAGTATATGATCTTAACTTCCAAAAAATGAGTAGACTTTGTCAGTTAGTCCACTATGACCCATTTAGATTCATAACCTTTGGAGGTTATAGGTAACCTAACTATAAAGTCCACTGTGATGCGCTTCCACTTCCACTCTGGTAACTTAATCTCTTGTAGCTATCCAGAGGGTTGTTAATGCTCATACTTCACTTATTGGCAAGTTAGGCATGATGCCACAAACTTAGCCAACATCCTTCTTTAGCCTAGGTCACCAATAGTTAGCTCTCACATCGTGATACATCTTGGTAGTTCTAGGATGAGCACAGTAAGGTGTCTGATGTGCTTCCTTTAGTATCCTTTCCCTTATTCCATTGACATCAGGCACACATAGTCTCTTTCCACACTTTAGAATCCCATTGACCACTTCAAATTTAGGGTTCTTTCCTTCCTTCATCTTATCCTTTAACTTAAATAAGTATGGGTCCTTAGCTTATGAAGCCTTTATCTCCTCCACTAGCTTTGACTTCACTTTATGTCTGTTTATGCCCTAAGACCATCATGGCTTAATAAGTGGGTCATGACAATATCACAACACAAGGCACATGTCATATATCATATAGCATATATCATATATCGTAATCATGTAACATATATCTTATAGCATAAAGAATTCTCATATCATATAAAAGTTGTTTACCCTTATGCACTAAGAAGGGGGAGGGGTTGAATTAGTGGGAAATTAAAAATTTAAATATAAAGGAGATAGGGAAAGAGAATGAACACAATCGATTTTATAGTGGTTTGGGTATTAATGAACCCTACGTCCACTCCCCAATCTCAATTGCGTATTCTACTATTAATTAATACTTACAAAGAGTTTCAAGCTCACTCCAAATTTACAATGTGTTTCAGTGGCTCATACATAACCCTTTCAAGTGTTTCCCTTAGACTCACACTCAAACCTATACAAGAGTTTTCTAATGGCTCACTCTCAACCCAATACTTTATGTTTTCAAGGCTAACACTCAACCTTACTTGAGCAATCAATGCTCTTACAAAAATCAAATAATAATAATAAAATATTAAGATATGAGATTTGAAATTATAAAGATTTAGCTTTTAATTGATGTTATTCTCCTTGTTAGGATGTTTGAAGAAGGTATTTATATGATTTTCTTCTTCAAATTCCAGTTAGAAATAGTATGAAAATTAATGATTTCATGTCACCTTTAAAATCTTGCTTCAAATTTGTGTTTTGACCAAGTCACGGTTACTACATGAATTTTGTGACCACGACTATATTTTCACAGTCGTGATCTCTAGTTTCCACAATGGCTAGTGACACGTGGCTTTTATTAGCTAGCTCCTTTATATGTCTACTGCAACATTTGAATTCAGTATAAAAGTCACTATCGCAACTACTATTTCACGATCACGAATTCAATATTGTGCCCATAGTTGCGATCGCGAAGGAGGTCATGATTCACTTTGTATGAATTTTGAATTAATTACCTTTTGAAGATCTTGGTCGCAATAACATAGTCATGGTCGCGATTATGGCATAATGGTCATGACTTAGAAGCTAACCAATGTCTTTGGGAGATTTCAAGCATACTGGAAATTCAATCTATCAAATATGTTATAATCTGCAAAATAAACACTTAAAGTATACATTAAATAACTTCAATTTGATTGACAAGATAAAAATAGAGATTGACTAAGTTTTGAAATGACGTAGGTCAACAATCTCCCCTTTTTGATTTTGACAATCAAATTGAACTTAAATATGAAGTAACTTTCAAATTAGAATGCTCGCTCTCAATATATGCAATACACAGCAAAAAATAAAGCATGAGAACAATATGAAAAGTATATGATTATTTGAAAGAATATATAACAAAGTTATATAATAATGAATTTCTATATTTTTACTATATTTTAAGTTCTATTTCTATATTTCTCCCCCTTTGGCAATATCAAAAAGAATGAATTGTATAAAAAACTTTGCATAAGGAGAAAATAGAATAGCAATAATTAGGTACACAAGATCAAAATTGAGAAAATTCATAATTGCATTAATTTGGAGTTGGATAGTGCCACATTAGAATGCACAAAAACATAAGGAAAAATTTGAAACAAAGTAAGATAAACAAAAGAAAGAGAAGAGAATTTTTTTTAAAAAATTTAAGAAGCATCTCCTCCATCTTTGGGTTCCTCTTCTTCTTAATGAGGGGCCTCTTCTTCTTCATGAGGGGCCTCCACATGTGTCTCCTCCTCTTTTTCACTAAATCCCCATTCTTGTAAGTTGCATTGAGGGAGACCCATATGACCTTGCATATCAAACATGTCTTGGTGAATATGGTCTAAAAGGGAAAGTCTCCTCAAGACTTAATGATGAAGTCTATTGATTTCATATTAAGGTTGAGATGGAGGGTCAATGTGAGTAACTTGGGGTTCTTCTTCTTAAGTTTGACTAGGTTCTCCTCTCATTATTCTTGATCTCTTCCTTATTTTTTCTTAGATTCTAATATCTCCAAAAATATATTCATATTACCCTTCTTTTTCTGTCAATGCCTTGGCTTTGATCATGTATTGGAAATCTATAAGTGATTTTTTAATTGGTTTTTAGAGAATAGCTTTGTTGGGTGAAGTAAGAGCCCCAATATGCTTGGCTATTTTGGTGATATGGGAAGAGAGAAGAATTGCACCTTTTTTGGTGGAGGAGAGATGGAGGAAATGATCAACAAGAAAATGAGCGGTTTGAATGCTCTTTCCTTTCACAAGACCATAAAAGGAAGAAAAGATCTCTTTGGGAGACTTTTTCATTGCCATCTCCTCTAGCATTTATGGTGATGGTGACAATCCTATGAAGAACCCAAATCGAAAGTGTTTTGATATGTTTGGCAAATGAGGATTTTGGATCGAATTTAGGCTCTATAGGAATTTCGGTCCAAAAAGGGTTAACTTCAAGGGTGAAATCATTTATGGTGTAAGCGCCTTTGGTTTGAAGGCTAAAGATATTGGCAAGATCTTGCAATATAAGCTCATAGAGTTTGCCAAAGAATCAAAAGTCGATGGCATAATGGCCACAGGTAGGATGAAGCTTTTTACGTACAACTAGGGTGGCAAGAAATTCCCTAGTTAATTCATCATACCCCTCATCATCAACAAAAACAAATTTCCCCTACTCTAAATTTTTGAGGTAGCCAATAATGCTATCCTCGATACCCAAGGTTTTAAGACAAACAAGGCTTGATATTTTGGTGGGTAGAATGGTTTTGTCTTGAATCCTAAGGAAATTTTATTTCTCCTCTTGAGTGATCCCCCTTATAAGTTCAAAAGGAGGGAGTGATTGGGAGGTTTGCACTTCTTTCCCTTTTTTAGATGGTCTTTTAAAAGCCATTGATGGAGAAGTATTTGAAAAGAGGAAGAATTATAAAGCTTGAAAGAGAGAAAAGTTAGAGGAGAGTATAAGATAGTAGAATTTTAAGTAAGAAAGCTTTGATGTGTTAGAAAAAATGTAGAACTATAATAGTAGGGTATTTATACGCAAAAAATAGGTGAAAAATAGCTAGAAAATGGTTATCTTTTGAATTAAATGCAAATTTATTTGTTGAAAAATGGTTAGTATTGAATGCTGCTAGACACTGAGTCGCGATCGCGACTACTTGGTTGCGACCGCTATTTTTGAAAAATTCAAAAATCATGTTTATGATTCAACAATTGCAAGCGAGACTCTAAAGGCTAATCAACAATGGCCATAAATTTAAATTTCGTGATTGCAATTCACACGTAGCGAATTCGAATTTTGAAAAGCAGAAATTTAAAAAAAAGGTTTTGAGTGAAGTGATATGTAATGGATTTGGCATTATGACTCAAGATCAAAATAGATGCAATTATACATTTCATATATTAAGATATCAGCTAGTCATTGAAAAGAAATTGAAGCAATTATAGTCAAATATACCAAAAATCAACCATACAGCAACCAACATGCAACCAAAATGCATAAGGTAAAAAAATATCTAAATTTAATTGACTTAAGACTCACCTCAATTCAAGATTTTAACAGAGTAAAATATGAAAGATAAATGTCATAACATGCATAAAATTTTGATGCATAAAAAAAACTTTATGTAATTTTGAAAATTGAAGGCAATGAGCTCCCATCAAGCATGCCAGCCTTCTTATGAAATTTAATCTTTCTTCATTTAGGGGTTTTGTGAAACTCTTAGCAAGTTGGTTAGTTGTATCAATAAATTCTAATACAACATCACTATTTTGCATATGAACTCTTAAGAAATGATACCGAATGTCTATATGCTTACTCCTAAAATGTTGGATGGGATTTTTGGAAAGATTTATGGCACTTATGTTTTCACATTTGATGGGAATGTGATCAATCACTTGAACGTAGTCCTTGAGTTGTTGTTTCATCTAAAGAACTTGAGTGCAACAACATCCCGCTGCCACATATTTTGCTTCGACAATGGACAAAGCTACCAAAACTTATTTCTTGCTAAACCATGAAACTAAACATTCACTAAGAAAATGACAAGTTTCGAAAGTGCTTTTTCTATCAAACAAACTACTAGCATAATCCGCATCGAAAAATCCAATTATTATAAAAGATGAATTTCTAGGATACCAAAGCCCTAAATGCAATGTGCCATGTAAATACTTCAAAATTCTTTTAACGGCATGCAAATGAGATTCTTTAGGACAGGATTGAAAACGTGCACACAAACAAACACTATACATTATATTGGGTCTAGATGCCGTAAGGTAGAGAAAAGAACCAATCATACCTCGATATTTCTTCTTATCTATTGGCTTACCCTTTTCATCTTTGTCAAGCTTAGTCGATGTGCTCATTACAGTCTTGCTACTTTTGCAACCATCTATGCCAAACTTCTTAAGAAGCTCTTTTGTATATTTAGATTGGTTGATGAAGATACCATCTTTGCATTGCTTGATTTGTAGTCCTAGGAAGAACTTGAGCTCACCCATCATGCTCATCTTAAATTCCCTAGTCATATACTTGGCAAATTCTTCACAAAGATGTTTAGTAGTAGCACCAAATACAATATCATCAACATAAATTTGAACAATTAAAGTGTCATTTTTATGCTATTTTACAAAAAGTGTTGTGTCAACCTTGCCCTTAACAAAATAATTTTTCAAAAGAAATGTACTTAGCCTTTCATACTAAGCTCTAGGAGCTTATTTCAAACCATACAAGGCCTTGGTTAATTTAAAAACATGATTAGGAAGTTCATAATGTTCAAAACTGAGGGTTTGCTTAACATAAACTTCCTCCTTAATAAATCCATTTTAAAAAAGCACTTTTAACATCCATTTGAAAAAGTTTAAAATCCATATGACATGCATAAGCAAGCAAAATCCTAATAGTCTTTAATCTAGCTACCGGAGTAAAAGTTTCGTCATAATTAATGCCTTCCTCTTGGTTGTATCCTTTGATAACCAATCTAGCCTTATTTCTAGTAATGAAGCCTTGCTCATCTAACTTGTTTCTATAAACCCATTTACGTCTAATAATGGGATGATTTTTGGGTTTAGGAATAAGTTCCCAAACTTTGTTTCTCTCAAATTGGTTGAGTTCCTTTTGCATAGCAATCACCCAACTCTCATCTTTAAGAGCCTCACCAATAGTCGTTAGCTCAATTTGAGAAACAAATGCAAGGTTATTATCTAAGGCTTATGAGATCTAGTACTTACACCTTTATATGTATCACCAATGATTTGCTCTTTGGGATGATTCTTGGAATATCTCCATTCCTTAGGAAGTCCTTGAACATCTTCTTCTTCTTCATTTGATTGAGTCTTATGATTTTGTTGGTTTTCTACTTGATCTTCAACTTTCTTTGGATTCTCATCTTAATCCATTCCAAGCTTTTCAAATTCACCTACAAGATTATTAAGAACATTACCTTTCCCAACATCAAGTTTACTAGATTCATCAAATACAACATTCATAGATTCTTTAACTACCATAGTCTTTTTGTTAAAGATTCTATAAACTTTATTAGTGGTAGAGTATCCTAGAAAAATATCTTCATCGGTTTTAGAAGTAAATTTTCCAAGATTATCTTTGGTATTTAATATATAGTACTTGCAACCAAATACACTTAGATATGAAATCTTGGGCTTTCTTCCATTCCACAACTCATAAGATGTTTTCTTTAATATGGGTCTTTTAAAAACTCTATTTGAAATGTAGCAAGAAGTATTAATGGCTTTCGCCCAAAAGTAAGTTGGTAAACCATACTCATTAAGTATGGTTCTAGCCATTTCAATTAAAGTTCTATTTTTCCTTTCTACAACACCATTTTGTTGAGGTGTTCTAAGATAAGAAAAATTATGCGGAATTCCATGTTCAATGAAAAAGTTTTCAAAAATTCATTTTCAAATTCTTTTCAATGATCACTTCTAATTTTGGAAATGAAATAGCCTTTTTCATTTTGAACTCTTTTTGCAAAATTTTTAAATGCATCAAAAGCATCATTCTCATGAGTCAAGAAGCTAACCCAAGTAAATCTAGAGTAATCATCAATAGGCATATAGGCATACGTCATTCCACCTAAACTAGCAACTCTATTAGGTCCAAACAAATCCATATGAATAAGTTGAAGGGGTCTAGAGGTACTTACATTAATTTTTGATTTATAGGATGATTTGTGTTGCTTTCCCATTTGACAAGGTCCACATGTCTTGTCATTTGAGATTTAATCTTTGGAAGTCCTTCAACAAGCTCATCCTTGCAAAGACTATGAAGAAGCTCCATGCTTGCATGTTCAAGTCTTCTATGCCAAAGCTAAGATTCATTGCAAATAAACATGAAACACTTGACATCTTGGTTAGCCAAATAATCAAAGTCAATCATATAGGTATTGCCTTCCCTTTCACCCTTAAACACTATATTGTTATTAGCTAAAGTGGTGACAATGCATGCTTTAGAGTCAAAGATGACCTTATTACCTTTGTCACATAATTGGCTTACATTTAGCAAGTTGAATTTTAAACCATTAACTAAAATAATATTTTCAATAAGAGAATGACTGTTCTTACCAATGGTACCAATGCCTACTATCTTACCTTTGGCATTGTTACCAAATGTGATGTTTCCACCTCTCTTTTCTTTCAAATTTATGAAGAGGTTTGAATTTTCGATTATGTGTCTTGAACATCCACTGTCTACATGCCATTTGTTTTCCTTGGTAGTGGATTTGAGACATACCTACACGAAAAGATTAATCATCTTATTTTAGGTACCCAAATATAGTTGGGTCCTTAGGGGTTAGTCTTGGAAGAATCCTCAAGCTTGAGTTGAGCCTTCCTTATATAACAAAATAAATTTATATGACCATCTTTCATACAATAATGTCACTTGAGTTTAGACTTCAAAGTCCTTTTGGATTTTCCCATATTGTTATGAAATTTTGGTCTCTTCACAACATTATGACATGAATAAGTAAATGAACAAGTGTTATGTTGTGATTGTGAGTGCCTTTGAGCATACCTGTTTTGATACATGAATGCATGGTAAATTCTTTGAGGCTTAGCTATTGAGTCTAGGGTAACCTTTTGAGTCCTTTTGGGACTTAGAGGTTGAATGTGTGTTTTCACTCCTTTGTTAATTACCTTAATGCTAGAGGTTTGAGGAGTTGTAGCCTTTATGAACATAGTGGGAGGGGATGTGGAAGTTGATGAACCACTAAAGCCAAGATCATGCCTTACTAATGGTGGTCATTGAGATACAAGTAGTGTATCCAAAGCTTCTTTCCCTTTGTGAAATTTTGAGATTGAGTTTCTTAATTCTTCAATCGTAATTTTCAAGGCATTGTTTTCGTTATAAAAAGAATTAAAAGAGGAGGTTTTAGAAGTCATTTCCTCTAATGAACTTTTTAGACTAACATTGGAGGTTTTCAAGCTTAAAACAAGTTTTTCTAATTCTTTAAAATTCTCCTCCAACTTAGAATGCTTTTCTTTAAAAAATTTCATTTTTGATTTATACTTTTTGCATTTTAAATTCATAGCTTTAATTAGCTCAGCCTCATCATCATGCATATCATTATCAATATCATCACAAGATTGAGAGTTAGAGCTTACCTCATTTAATGAGTCCTCTAAGGTCATGAAACATAAGTTTGCAACATCCTCCTCCTCTTCATCACTTGAGGAGTCATCATACCATGTTGGTTTCCTTCTTCTTCTTCTCCTTGTCCCATTTATTTTTCTTCTTGATGTTGGGACATTCCATTTTTATATGACCTTGCTTGCCACATTCATAGTAAGTAATGTCATTCTTGTTTTCCTTGCTTGAGTTAGATTTGTAATTTGATGATGATCTTCTAAAGGGCTTCTTTTCTTTCTTTCTTCTCTTGATGATGTCCTTGACCCTTTTTGAGAGCATAGCAAGTTCTTCATCATCACCATCTTCACTTTCCTCTGAATCACTTGAGCTCACATTCTTTTTTGCTTTTAAGGGAGGATTTAAGAGCTAAGGATTTCTTTTTCTCCTTCTCTTGATTCTCTTCTTTCTTTAACAATAGAGACATTTCTTTGTTAAGGAGTTTTCCAATGAGGATATTGGTAGGAACCTTTCCGAGATCCTCATTAGCTTCTTCTATACCAGCAATTCTAACTCTATAGTCTTTCTTTGGGGGAGTTTTGAAATCTTGTGGTTTATATCATTAAAGGTGTATATTTTGCCCAATTTCTTCATATTGGTGACAAGGGTTAGAAGCCTATTTGTCATATCAGTGATGCTTTCATTGAGCTTCATCTTGAAGAGCTCATATTCAGTTGTGTATAACTGAATCTTTTTAGCCTTAACTTGCATAGTTCCTTTATGGTAGTTTTGTAAAGATCTCCAAATGCTAAACGCACTTGAACAATGTTGAACTCTACCACATTTTTCTCTTGAGAGTGCACTAAGAAGAATTGCCATGGCTCTTTATTTTTACCATTGGCTTTTCTTTGTGCCTCCACCTATTCCTCTCTAGGAATCAATTCTTCAACATCATTAACTATTCTTGATGGAGGTTTCCATTCATTGATCATGCAATCCCATACATCAATGAGATCATTATTAAGATATACATCCATTATATACTTATAATATGCATATTTAGTATCGTCAAAGTATGGCTTGAGATGATACATTCCTTCATTAGCCATTTTGATCTTTTCTCATACAATTAAGTTTGAAGAATAAGACTAAAGCTTTGATACCACTTGTTTGCCCTTATGCACTAAGAAGAGGGGGGGGGGGTTGAATTGGTGGAAAATTAAAAATTTAGATAGAAAAGAGATAAGGAAAGAATGAACATAATCAATTTTATAGTGGTTTGGGTATTAATGAACCATACATCCACTCCTCAATCTCAATTGGGTATTCTACTACTAATTAATACTTACAAGGAGTTTCAAGCTCACTTAAAACTTACAATGTGTTTTAGTGGTTTACACATAGCTCTTTCAAGTGTTTCCCTTAGGCTCACATTCAAACCTATACAAGGGTTTTCTAATGGTTCACTCTTAACCCAATACTTTGTGTTTTCAAGGCTAGCACTCAACCTTACTTGAGCAATCAATGCTCTTACAACAATTAAATAATAACAATAAAAGATTAAGATATGAGATTTGAAATTACAAAGATTTAGCTCTTAATTGATGTTATTCTCTTTGTAAGGATGTTTGAAGAAGGTATTTATATGATTTTCTTCTTCAAATTCCCATTAGAAATAGTATGAAATTAATGATTTCATGACAGCTTTAAAATCTTGCTTCAAATATGTGTTTTGACCAAAGTTGCAGTCGCTGCCAGAATTTCATGGTCATGTCTGTATTTTCACGGTCACGATCTCCAGTTTTCTCAATGGCTACTGACACGTGGCTTTTATTAGTTGGCTCTTTCATATGTCTATTGCAACATTTGAATTCAGTATGAAAGTCGTGGTCGTGACTACTATTTTGTGGTCACGAATTCAATATCACGCCCATAGTCACAGTCGCGAAGGAGGTCGCGATTTGCTCTGTATGAATTTTGAATTAATTGCCTTTTGAAGATCTTGGTTGCGATAACATGGTCGTAGTTGGGATTTAGTAGTCGCAGTCACGATTATGGCATAATGGTTATGACTCAAAAGCCAACCAATGTCTTTGGGAGATTTCAAGCATACTTGAAATTCAATCTATCAAATATGTTATAATCTGCAAAATAAACACTTAAAGTACACATTAGATAGCTTTAATTTGATTGACAAGATCGAAATAGAGATTGACTAAGTTTTGAAATGACTTAGGTCAACAAAAGTGAATCATGTCATAGGCCAAAATAATCAATCCATACTAAGTCACTAAGCAATTAAATAAGTCATTCGCATCGCAGGAGTCTTATACCCTTGGGCCAATAGTTATCAATAACTAGCTTGAGTTTTAACTATGCCTTTCATTAGAGGGAACATCGGGTGTGTAGTCTTCTATTTATTCCACATGTCTAGCCTTAATCTATTCCACGTCCTCTCTCATAGCATGCACTAAGGACCTCAGATGTTGATTTTCATTCATCAGGTTCGAGCAGTCTTTTTTAAACCTCTGCATCTTACTTTGAATCCAGTTATGACCTTGATACTCTACAAGATCCTCCTAATTAAGAGTTTTCTTTTTCTTGAGGTGGATCATAGGCATGGCCTTCTCGAACATCGCTGGCTAGGTCCTCTTGCATGTCACATGGGGTGCTCTAGGTCAGGGTCCTCTAGCAAGAGTGATCTTTTTGGTTATCTGATAAAAAGAATCATAAGGCACACAAATAATAACAAGGAGTACTATAGCTTATCAGGATTTCATAGAACTATATTAGTGATATACTATAAGTGACATGACAGGGAAATTCCTATACTCCAAGATTATACTTAATTAACCCAATAAAGAGACAAGTCTAAACTAGACTCAAAAACTACATCTCTGGTACCATTATTGTCACATCTTAAATTTTAGAGATATGATGGTCCTAGAACATGAGGAGACATAAGGTCATCCACGCCTGTAGAACCCACTCACGTACCTATAAACATTGTCTAGGATCATACCAAATCTCATGCATTAACTTAATTATCCACTAATAAGGAAAACTTTAATTAGCAAAAGCATAATTTAAAAATACTTTTAAATACAATCCATACAAAAAGAATATTTAAGACTCCAAACAATTTATCAAATAAATAATATTCCAAAAATGAAACTCCCAGAGCATCTAAAAAGACTCTTCAATCATAGTATGCTAATAAACTTAGACAAGGAAACTCCCTAAGCAAAGTAGATTGCTTGAGCCATCACCTTGCCTCCTCATTAAGCTCCTTTGGAACCATACAAAGAAAAGGGGTGGGATAGATGATCTCAATGAGTAAACAATGTAACTTATACAATAGCACATATCCTTTAGAAAGGGCTCGTAGCTTATAACTCATAGATCATGATTTGTAATTCATGGCTCATAGTTAGCAATTTAACAAGGTTCACAGAAATCACAGTTATTACTTGTGAGTGAAGACCCTGCTCAATTCACTCGCGAGTGAAGATCCTACTCAATTCACTCATATACATTAAGGAGAGGTGGCCTCAAGCCAAATTCCAACTCCTAATTTGTAACTTGTAAAAAGTCGTGAAACTGATTAGGCTCCATGGCTAGAACTGCCCCTTCTAATTGAGGTGGATACTATGCCCTTATCCATTGGGTTAAGACCATGTGCATAGGTTCCGATGATTACTTGCATTGGCATAAGGATTTCTGCATAAAAGGTTTATGGGTACCATAGCTAGAGCTAATGGTAGTCACTTATAACAATATCACTTAAGAAAGCAACAACATGAAGCATAATAGCAATGGCGGTTTAACTTTTTGAACAAAAGATAAATAATAGTGTGGTTCCAGAAAGAAAAAAAGGTAAGACAATAATTACAAATTAAAGGTTCTTTGTTATCATTGAATAATCAAAATGATTTTGGACCAATCATCCTTAGGCAACCCAAGCTTAACAAAGAAATCATGTGATAATATTTGAAAATGGAAAGGAACTTGGGTTTTGAGAATCTCAAAGGTTCATATAACATGATAGCTTGTACTTGTAACATGAACATAATGTTTACTCACCTTGTGGTTCCTTTGCTCCTAGTACTTGTAGCCCTTAAACTTCTAATAATTCTCAAGCTCTAACATAACATTATAATTCAATACTTAGCATTTGCTTAATCATCATGCTATCCTTCCCATATCTACCCCATGCACATAAAACTTTCACATATACTTGGAGTTGCACTTAGAAATGCACTCATCACTTGCACATAACCTGTTGACTTTTAAAGTCTTGCATACTTACCTTCATAGGCTCACATGAAATCATATTATAAATCATACTATGATTTTTCTAAAGTCAAACACAATATATCATGATCTTAATATAAATTTCATTTAACATTCAACTTAGTACACTTAAGACTTTACATATATATAAACTTAACAAGTAACCTTGAAGAGTCATGCTTGTCTCTTTTGACCAAATTATATCATCCATCTCATAGTCAATTTAAGATCATTAATTCACTATTAACACATCATAAGACCTATTTCACTTGTCATTTAATCATATACACATATTAATCATAACATAATAATAGGGTTAGTAAAGCCTACATAGGCTGAATTGTCTTTAGGCTTGTCCAGAGTTAATCCTTCAACCAATATGCAATTAAATCATTTATCATTCATATACACATGTCAATAATCTTTGAATTATGTCATACAAAAATTATAGACATTGGGATTAAAATCCCAATGTAGGCCGAATACCATATAATTATGGAAAACATGAACTTTCTCACTTTTCGCACTTTTCGTTCATTACAGTAATATGCAAACATATGATTTAAACCAATATTTTTCATGTAAACATGTCAAAAATCATTTTATAATTCACTAATGAACCAATTGGCACCTATATATATATATATATATATATATATATATATATATATATATATATATATATATATATATATATATATATATATATATATATATATATATATATATATATATATATATATATATATATATACATGCATGAAAAATTTCCAATTTTAGGTCCTAAGATAAAAACCATGATTTTTTTTGCTTTTCGTACTTTTTCGATCATTACAATAATATACATAACTATGATTTAAATCAATATTTTTCATCTAAACACAACAAAAATCAATTTAGAACAAAAACACATACAAATTGGCAGCCCCCCACATATTTATGCATGAAAATTCTAACTTTGAATTTTAGGGTTCACCTTTGGTGGATGTGCAAAGAAAGAATTGTATTTTTGATGGAAAATTAGTTTCTCCTTCAAAATAACTACCTGGGCTGAATTTAATTAAAATAAAAACAGTAAATTGATAACCCAAAATAGTTTTCTTATGATTAGTTTCATAAAAATCAAATAGTAAATTGAAAGGAGAGAAAAACTTACGAAAACGGTCATGAAATTACAAGGTTTGAAAGCAACTTGTGAATTTCGGTTGAGAGAATATTTTTGAGAGAGTTTTTCTATAAAAATTATGAATAATAACATAATGGTGGCTGTCACCAAGGGGCTGGCTGAATTTTAGCTTTAAATATGTAGGATTTGGGCAAAATTACAAGTTTGCCATTAATGAGTTAGGTTATGAGTGTTTTAGTGTGTTGGGCTTTTGTGAGTTAGGCCTTTTAATTTTATTTATGAGCTGATTATAGGTAATTAAAAATAATTCTTTTTTTATTTTTATTAAAATTTTCCCCAAAATATTTATTTAAAATATTTTGAAAATGCTCATAAAAATTATTTTATGCTTAAAAATCGCTTTATGTATGAAAATTCACTTTATGTGCAATAAATTATTTTATGCTTATGTACTTCATATAAATCACTTATTTCATCATAATAATTTATATTATGCGTACTATAACTAATCTAACATGTAACATACTCATCAATCGCATAACAAATGAATTTTCATAAAAGCACACATTTCTAAATTCAAGTAATTGGTCATGAAAACTCCTAGGGGGTGTGGGTTATTACAATTTCGTTATATATCAATTTAAGAATTAAAAATAATTAAATTATTAAATTTCATGGATTAAAATTATTTTGGCATTAAGGATAAAAATAAAATGAAAATTTTCTAGCTTTTACTATATGGAATGAAAATGCAAAATAAATAAAGAAATCTTAAAAAAAGAAAATAAAGTGCATATTATAATAATTTATCTAAATAAGAGCAAGTTATAGTGAAAAAAGAAAAAAAATTAAAAATTGTGAGACCATCGGGTCACACCAGGTCACTAGTTTAAGTGTCCGGGTCGCGTGATTTTTTGTTGGTCAATTGCAACTCTGGTCTAATAATAAACCTAGACTAGTTTAATGCCTGAGTGATTGGGTCAACCCACCGATTTGGTACAAGTTTAATAACTATGATTAATATAATCCCTTGGAGCTCTAAGAGACAACTATATATAAACATGTTCATACATAATATAATAATAAGTGGAGCTTTACATTAATCACCAAAGTTCTCGAGGAAGAAGTAGAAGGCCTTAGGAACCAAATTAATAAACTATAGCTCACTTAAAAAGCATTAAACAATCGCTAGTGAGAAAACTTAGTAAGTAATAATTATACTACCATACTTATGGGTTTTGGTGATTTAGGGTTCACGTGATTCTTTGGATTCTAAAAGGTTATAACATACATTAGGCATGGAATAATAACAATGTTTCTACATGTAAATAATAACTTTAGCAGAAATAAATAATCATTAGGGTGTAGAGGTACATATGACTTATCACTCACTATGAAAAGAATTTGTATGTACTAAGACATATTGAGAGTAGAGGCATATGACATGCCCACCATGAAAAGAAGGTAAAGGCTTAGTGGCATGCCTGAGATAGAGGTTCCAAGATGGAACATATCACCATGAAAATAATAAGGTAGAGGCCTATTGGCATACCTGAGGCAAAGGCTTATCTTTAGAGCATACAACCATAAAAAGTACACGAGACTAATAAGATCCCATGATTAGGACGTAAACCATCCTAGCTATAGTTTGGATAGTTTACCCTATCCATGGGTACACTAAGTATAATGTCTAATGTTTTACCCCACATCATATTAGGGATTTTTGCTTTAGGTCATTTAGGTCGTTCAACAATCAATGATAATCAATGGCTAATAATAATTATCAATATACATAAGTTTCAATAGTTCAATTTTTTTTAATATGATAGGATCATCAATATCTTGGTTTATGAGTACAATTAGATTAAAATATAACAAGCAATAATGTATAATAATTATCAAGAATTATTTAAAGTTCATGAAAGAAATAGGCATTTATGCCATAAGGTTCGAGTCACAACAAAATAATATAGTTACCACTTACTTGATAAAAGAATATCCCAAAATAGCTTGCAATTTGTCTTCACATCAAGCAAAAAAGGTGATCACACATATGTCATGACCCACTTATTAAGCCGTGATAGTTTTAGGGCATAGGGACACATAAAGTCACCTAGAACTATAGAACCCGATTTAACTTTTAATTATTCACCATTTATCATGTTGGACCTTATCCCAAGATTGGAACCTGATTACCTTTCCTTGCTGCCTATTGCTAGTTTATCATTTTACATATTACCAAAAACTTACTTACTAAAAACATTTATGTGCTTAAGTCATAAAATTTCCAGCTTTGTAATTCATGTCATTATCCAAATGTTCATAACTCAATACACTATTATAATCATAATTATAATACAATTTACAATACATATAAACCCAATGATATTTTAGTGTTAAACTTTTAGTAACCATTGAGCTCTAAAATAGTGATCTTCTTAATCATATAACCAAGATTCATAACACTTGAATTTAGCATAGCAACTTCTAAGATAAAGAATGGGGCTTGGAATTTACTTTGCTGACTCATCAACCTTACCTGAAAAATTTAAATAGCATAGAATGAGACAAAGCTCAGTGAGTACATAATAATACAATATATGTAGTGAGTATTTGGTTCATTATTAGGATGGCTCATGGTGATAATGGAGTGATATTAATCAAAATTGTCATTATGAATCGATTTCTTATTTAAGATGAAAACAACCTTATTTAGCAGAAATAATGATTTGTTAGAAGCGGAATGCTTCCCACAAATATAAATTAAATAGTGGCGCCTAAGCCTTGCTCACTCACATACATCACATTACATCAGATTAATCAGATCTTACGGTTAGGCGTGCACTCCTAGCAGAGGTTGGGTACTCTCACCCTACTTGTAGGTTTATACTAAGTGCACAAGGCCCGATGTATTACCCCACATCAGAAGGGTATTCTGCTTATCAATAGGCATCAATGGAAAGGTTTATATAAGGTTCACAATAAGGAATTCAATAATCATATTATGAATTCAACATGAAAGGTTTTCAATAATCGAATGCCATCAATAAATATCATATCAAATGGTTCAATATTCAATAGGTAATTCATGCAAATCATGGAATTGGAATATTTCAATGATAATGGTTTGAACAATAAAGGTTCAAAGAATATGGCACATGTCATATTATATTATTAAGTACTCATCTTGGACTCCTTTACTCCTATTTATGTTTAACTTTGATGCTACTAGTGCTCCCCACACTATTGGATAATGTCCTTGTCCTTGTTTTTAGATTCTACACATTTGCATTTCAATTACACATTAATCACTTCTTTGTTATTCATTAGTTTAAATTTAGCTTAACTTGTTAACACTTTCATTTTGTTTTTTGTAGTACTAACTTATTACTAATTTTAACACTTTCCTTAATTATTTTCCAAATAGCTAAAAGTATTTACTTTAAGGAAAGATAATTCCTTTCCTCCCAACTTCATATTTCAATTCCATATTACCCAATTAGAATTAATTTAAACAATTTCCAATATTTAATGGAATTAATTCTACTTCCACCTTCCAATTCCATACAAGAACCTAGTTTACTAAATTTGGGGAAAGTCATTTCTATCAATTGAATTTTGAAATTAAAATTGTACAAATCATGTTGCACTATTCTTAAGCTTGATTCCCCCTTCAATTCTATGAATTGAAGTTTAGTTCACAAAATCTCTAATTTGTCCATAAACACTAGAATTTGGAGAAAATCATTAATTCCTCATCCAATCCTCAAATTGATCATGGTATTATGAAATTACCCTATTAGAAAGCCTATATCATCAATTAAACATAGAAAACAATTATTAGATCTTGAACTTCCTCTTTTTACCTAAGTTTTGTCTTCAAAATTTCAAGTTTTGAAATAAGCTTTTATAATTCCATATGACACTTTCAAACTACTATTCTCCATCCCAAATAATCTTAAATAATATCAAATAAATTTTAGAATGATCCTTTATGCTAAATCTAAGAGAGGCTGAATCTAGTGCTAATGTTCCTTTACATGTGCTTGTTGCTTCCCTTGCTTGTTTTCACTTGATATACTTCAAGTTCTCAAACCCAATCCCCATATTTAATCAAAGAATGTATAAAATAAATATTTTCTAATTATACTAGCTTTTGGTTGAATCATATAGATGGAAGAAAAAGAAGGTTTTTACAACTATAACACCAAAGTCATGTTTAGAACACATAAAGGAAGAGATGAGCATAAACTCTTATCTTGGGAAGCCTTGTTTTGAATTCTATGGTCATGGCATGAAATTTAGAGTCTATTTCTCTATTAGGATGTATTTTTGTGATAGTTTTTGTAAAAATGGAGAAAAATGCTCATCTTATTGCATAAATATGGAAGATGGATGGTGTAGATTTAATCATCTCTAATCCAACATCTATAACTTAATCAAAATGGATGGCTATGATTTAATCAAGTAAATGGCTAAGAACCCATCTATGTTGATAATATTCATCACATGGTTTGGAAAGAGCAAAAATGAATGTAGACTTCGTTGTAGGAAAAGTGAGAATTTAAGTTGGAAAAGGAATGGACAATAGTAAAAAAATGGTGGCTTCCAAGTCAAAATTAATGGCTAGCTTTTCCAACATCAAACTTATCATTGGTTAACTATTCTTAACTCTAGTTAAATGTATTTTCATTCAACCATGGGCCTAATGGGTTGGCCATCCAAGTGGGCTTGAGCCTTTAGTGTTCAAAAGCCCATAAACAAGCCCATATATGCATATTTTAACTTATACATTTTCCATTTCATTTCTTTCACTTTGATATACTTATTTCTACCTTCTAATATCATTACACCCTTTAGACATTGCTAGATAAATCTTATTCACTCTATAGTGCAAATTTTCTAGCCCTTCATTAGCATTGTTCAAGTACGTAAATTATATAGTTTCATTAGGTCAAACTAAGTTTGACTTCTATTGTACCATTGTAACTTTGATTGAAATCAACTTCTCATGTCACTATTTTTATTTCCCAATTACTTAGGAGATGTTAATGCCCATCTACTAGCACTTTAGATTCATATTTCAAATAAATTGTTAACATAGTCACATTAGGTCAAACTCAATTTGACTTTCATTTTATCATAAAAGTGCTTATCGAAATTGATGACATTCTTTACTCATTGTCACATTATTCATTTAAAATTTCTTCTTATGGTATTCTTATAATTCTTAATATGTAAGAAAGGCCTTGAATAGTATAGTAGATGAACATTATAGTGTTGCCATCTCTGACTCTGATAGGTTAGGGAAACCTTGGGTATTACAATATACCATCATCTCCCCTTGGTCTCTATGAGAATCTATAGAAAACTCATACACATAATAACAATAAATCAATAAATTCATACTCTTAACTTGAATAACAATGAAAAATCATGCTAACCTTAACTCTAAACTTGATTCCTAGGAGGGAAAGAGATGAAACTCTAGAAATTCTTCTTACCTTAACAATGAAGCTTCAAACTCGAAGAAAACACTTTAAATCTTCAGCCCCATATCTTTTGGGCCATGATTAAGATGCAATAACTATAGTTTTTATAGCATTTATGAGAGGTGGGTACAGTGTTATTCTATCTCCTCTATGGTGTTTTGGGCTACAAAGATCGCAAATGAACATTTTTGGGCTCAATTTTCATCATAATGTAAATTGATAATTCTACCTCTGACATGAGTAACAGGCATTACTTTTAGTAATGGCTATTACTTGTGTACTGTACATATATTCCTTCTATAGAATATTTATGATTGTTAATTAAGGTTCACCATGGTGAAAATCTTTGTCTTTAAATTGTTCACCATCCTAAATCAAATTCATTGTGGTGAAAATCACCCAGTAGCTACCCCTTTCTGTGAACACATAAATAATGGGTGTTACTAAAAAATAATGATTGTTACTCACCATATGCCTATAAAATCATAGAAATGCAATCCTTAAGCCCACAATTCAATGTGTATTCAGAATATTCATTCATAACTCATCCATGCAGCCTATAGTAAACACATACAAGCCTTGGATATGACATTCTCCCCTCCTTATAAAAAATTCATCCTCGAATTTTACAAATCACAAAATATACACACATATGAAATAAATAAGGATATTTGAGTAGCATATCTTTCTCACTCTCCTAAGTACAATCTTTAATGCTATGATTCTTCTATTATGCTTTAACCATAACTATCTCTTTATTCCTAAGTTTATTCACTTGTCAATCAATGATTACAAGTGGAACTTTTTCATATGATAGATCTTCATCCACTACAACTACTTAAGGTTGGAGAATAGATCTAGTACATACTTCCTTACAATATAAATATGAATTACTGAATGTATATGAGATAAGTTTAGAAAAAGAGCTAGCTTGTATGATACGTCACTAACTCAAACACTTCAAATGACCTAATGTACCTCAGTGAAAGCTTCCTTTTCTTTCCAAACCTCATCATACCTTTCATAAGAGATTCCTTAAGGAACACATGATCCTTTATGAAAAAGTGGACATCTTTGCTTTTTGGATTAGCATAACTTTTTTGTCTATTAAAGACCATTATCAATCTTTTGATGATGATGGCACTTTCTTCATAGTTTCGTTAATCAAATCTAGCCTTTCAATATACTTGTCTCCCATATCTAACCAACACACTGGTGATCTACACTTCTTACCATACAATGCTTCATATGGTGCCATGCCTATGGTGGAGTGATAGCTATTATTATATGCAAATTTGGTCAATGGTAAGTACTTCTCCAAACTACATTTAAAGTCAAGTACACATATTCGTAACATATCTTCCAATGTTTGGATGGTTCATTTGGATTGCCCATCAGTCTATAGATGAAAGGCTATGCTGAAGTCCAATTGAGTACCTATTGCTTTTTATAACTTTTGCCAACATCTAAAGGTAAACTAAGAACCTTTATCAAATATAATAGATATGGGTATTCCATGCAAGCTCACTATTTTGTCCAAATATAATTGTGCATATTGGGCTACCTTATAGGTAGTTTTCACCTCTAGAAAATTAGCTGACTTAGTCACTTTATCCATAACCACCCAAATGGAATATAGCCCTAAGAATTCCTTTGTAGTCCTATTATGAAGTCTATTGTGATACATTTTTATTTCCACTATGGCAACTTGATCTATTGTATAAGACCAAAAGGCTTTTGGTGCTCAAACATTACATATTGACATGTTAAAATAAAGACATGAATGTAATGAATCCTTTCTCATTTTAGGCCAATAATAAAACTTTTAATGTCTTGGTACATCTTGGTTGCACCTGGATGAATACTATAACGAGCCTATGAGTTTCCTTCATTGTCTTTTCACTAAGGCCATCCACATTTGGAACATGCAATTGATTTCCATATCTCAACACATCATTTTTCAATTCAAACCTTAGTGCTTAATTCACTTAAATCTCTTTCTTCAATTTAATAATTATGAATCTTTATCTTGTGATGCATTTATCTCATCAATTAAAGTAGATCTTACTTGACACTTGAAATTCAAAAAATTCCAATTGCAACCTTTTGTTGAACAATTCCTTTAACTCCTTGATTAATGGCTTTTTACACACTATAATATGAGTGAGGCCTCCCATCGATTTCCTACTTAATGTATTCATCACTACATTACTAGGTGATAAAGAATTTGGCAATAATAGTCCTTGAGCAACTCTAATTATCTCTTTTGCCTGAAAGTCAAATCTCCTTGTTGTAAGATATACAAGAGACTCCTATAATCAATGTAGATTTCACACTTCTCACCATAATGATAGTTCCTCCATACTCATATGTGGCATAGTTCATCTTATGTTTCTTCAATTGACTTAATGGATATATAATCACCTTCCTATGTTGCATAAGAATGCATCTAAGTCCCATTCTTGAAGCATCACAGTAAATTGCAATCCACTTGATCCCTCTAGTAATACAAGTATTAGAGCTACCTAAGATATGTCTTAAGCTTTAGAAAAATCTATTCATGTTTATCATCCCATTGGAACTTCACCTTTTTTATAGTTAATCTAATCAACATCAAAGCTGTGTTGGAGAAGTCCTCAACAAATCTCTTATAATAACCTGCCAGCCTAAGGAAACTATGTACTTATGCATGTCTTAAGACATGTCTTAAGATTTATTGGTCAAGACCAACTTGACACTACCTCAACTTTCTTAGGATCAACTTTGATACCTTTTTTGTTGACCACATGCCCCAAGAAACAAATATGATCAAGTCAAAACTCACACTTTGATAGTTTGGCATATAATTGGTGGTCTCTCAAGGTTTGCAATGCTTTCCTTAAATGCTCATCATGCTCTTCTTTATTCTTGGAATAAATAAGGATATCATCTATAAGGGTAAGCACAAATTTATCCAAGAATTGCTTGAACACCCAATTCATCAAATCTATAAATGTTGCTTGAGCCTAAGTAGGCAAAAGGCAACACATTAAACTCATAGTCGCCATGCCTCACCCTAAAGGCAGTCTTATATATATTCTCATTTTGAATTCTAAGTTGGTGATAACCCTATCTAAGATTAATCTTGGAAAAGTAGCTGGCCCCTTTTAACTAGTCAAATAAGTCATCAATCTTTGGTAAATGGTACTTGTTCTTAATAGTTACCTTATTCAACTGCCTAAAGTCAATGCATAACTAGAGTGAGCCACCTTTTTTCTTTCCAAATAAGACTAAAGCTCCTCATAGTGAACCACTTGGCCTAAAAAAGCCCTTGTCCAATAGATATTGGAATTGCATTTTTAGCTTCTTTAACTCCATAGGTGCCATATAGTAAGGAGGAATAGTTGTGGATTGGGTACCTTAAAGGAGTTCAATATTGAACTCAATCTCTTCTCAGGTGACAACTTTGGCAATTCTTCTAGAAAGACATTCGAAAACTTACTAACAATTGGTATTTGATGAACCTCATTAAGAGTTTTCCTTACATTAATAGTATGAGCCAAGTACCCCTTGCATATTTTCCTCAAAAGTCTTCTAGACCTAATAGTTGATATAAGGTTAGAAGGAACATCATTTCTATCCCCTTGAAACATGAATTCTTCTTCCTCAATGCTTGAAGTTTATCTTCT
This sequence comes from Reutealis trisperma, assembly GCA_947687605.1. NCBI lineage: Eukaryota > Viridiplantae > Streptophyta > Magnoliopsida > Malpighiales > Euphorbiaceae > Reutealis > Reutealis trisperma. The sequence continues at coordinate 72,639 of CANTUT010000578.1, forward strand.
GCTCATGATAATTTATATATGCATGATGCTAGGATAGCCAATCCATGCCAAGAGCAACATCAAACTTTATAACTTCTAACTCAATCAAATCCACAAAAAGCTTTCTATTTTGAACCTCTACTAGGCATGATGAGTACATGTGATTCACTTGTATCATTTACCCTATAGATGGAAACACTTTTAGAGGAACTTTCATATGTTCTCTACTCTTTCCCAACTTCTTAACAAAACAAGGTGCTACAAAGGAATATATGGCACCATAATCAAATAAAACTCATGTTGGGATACCTTGAATAGGAACAATACCTATCAGATGATGTTGGAAGCTTGGGGCTCATGTTAATTAAGTGAAAATACTCTTCCTTCACTTTTGCCTTTAATAGCTTAACTTGCTTTTGATGCTTAATCCACTTCTCTTCCACCCTATATGAACCATTATTTTATGATCTTCCTAACTAAACTATAGGCTATGAGATTGCAGTTGTGTTATGATTTTCCCTTCTTTGGGGACACTCCTTAATATGATGACCTATTTGCCTATAATCCAAATATGTACCAGTGGCAAATCTATAAGTTCCCTTTATGTCTCTTCCCATAAGTATGACATTAAGGAAAAAATAAGTCCTACTGTAAAGATCCTGGTGCATTGAAATTTTCAAATGCTAAAATTACAAAAGTACCTTGGGTTTGGCCTATTTCTAAGCCTCCCCTTTTAGATTGGTTCTGCATTGAAGATGAAGCCAAAACCTTAGATGTTTGAGCTTGAGAACTATTTCCTTCTCCTTTTTTACTCTACTTGTCTTGGTCATACTTCTTGTTCTTATTTTTTTGATTCTTTGCTACTCTTGTAGTCTTTTTAGTCTTACATCTTGCCTAAATCAACTTGGCCTTATCAATCAACCTGGTTAATGAGAGGAAATCAGTGGCAAGGAAGGCATTATATACAGTTACTATCAGTCCCATTCTAAATCTCTCCACTCTACTAGATTTAGTAGAAACTAATGTAAGGAGTAAACTTGCTAACTCAGTTGAGCTCCCCAGCATACTCCAACATCAACATCCTCGATTTTTGTCTTAATTGATCAAATTGCAAAGCCCTTGTTTTTCCTTTCTCCTTTAGCTAAGAATAGATCCATGAGCTCTTGTTTGAACATAGCCTATATAGGAGGGTTGTCACTATATACTCTTTCCTCCATATCCCTTTGATACCAATCCCATGCTTCTTTTTCTAATTAAAGACACACTAATTCTATCACCTTCACATCAGAACAAGGTAATCTTTAGAATAACTTATCCAATTTCTTTAGGAACTCTTGAGGTTTTTCACCCTCTTCACTTTCAATATGGAGGCTTAAGCTTCTTAAAGTCATGAATGGATACCCCTTTATCATCTAGCATTCTCCTTTCTACCCTCTCAGGGGCAGCCACAGGTAAGGAGGAGCTTTAACCTCTTTAGGTGTCAATGGTGCCATAAGAGTAAGCAATGGAGGTAGTGGTTATTACTTCTTCCTTAAGGCTCTATTCTCTTCCCTTAGTTCCTTTATCTCATGCCTTAACAACTCAATGTCATCTAAAGGAAGAGGTGGCATATGTTCACCCTGTTCTTGCCAAACTCTACTTTGACTCCTTATGTGCAGATGCAACATCCGGTACTACTTTTCTTCTAAAATGAGGCAGTCCCCATCTTAAATCTTATTGCTTGCTTCTTAGTGGTGTTTATAAAATAACACATATATATAGGAGGGTTTAATACGTAAGGATTATGTAGATCACATATAAATGAGGACTTCAAATGACAATAAGGAAGATTGTTATGCTCTATTGTATTACTTATTCTATATGACTCATATAACCTATTATTGTCCATTTTAGATTTAAACTTTTGCTCTAACACCAAGTTTGTCACAATCCTACCTTTGGAGCCATGTTGAACTAAAAGCATGGGTAAGACTACCAAAAGCTTGAAGGAACCATGCTAATCCATAATCCATAATGGTATTATTAATGACATTCCATAACCATATTATAAATTATCATCCATACATTAAAAATACAATTATAATGTCATCCATCTATCAATAACTATTATATAATCACAATTATTTAATCATCCATAGCTAATGCCCTTCTATGCCAAAAGATTAACATTCAGATAATCCTATGGAGCTCTCAGATAGAACTATATATAAACATATTCATATACAATATTATAATAATTAGAATTTTACATTAATCACCGAGGTTGTTGAGGAAGAAGAAAAAGGCCATAGGAATCAAACTGATAAACTATAGGTCCACTAAAAAGCATTAAACAACCATTAATGAGAAAACTCAATAAGTAATGATTATACTACCAAACTTGTGGGATTTGGTGATTTAGGATTCATGTGATTCAATAACCAATATTAATAATTTTGGGTTCTAATAAATTATAGCAGACACTGGGCATGGAAAAATACCAATGGTTCAATAGGTTCATATATGTAAATAATATCTTTAGCATAAATAAATAATCATTAGGGGGGGGGGGTAGAGGTATGTATGACTTATCACTTACTATGAAAAGAATGTGTATGTAATAAGATATATCAAGAGCAGAGGCATATGACATACCCACCATGAAAAGAAGGCAAAGGCTCAATGGTGACCTTAATTAACAATGACAACCATGATCAAAATCAATTGCTTCCTTCCATGTATTTGTCTATTGTTATGGTCTTTAAGCTAATAAGTGTAATAAATAGAAGTTAAAATGATTGAGAAACAAAAAAGAAAAGTAAATGTCATTCACAAACTAAGAAACTTATTATTAACTCTCAAGTCAACTAAATAGGGAAAAAGGCTGCTAAATTTTATTCACAAACTATATGCAACCACATTTATTATTCACATCTATTTTAGTCGAAACCCATCTTCATATCATTCTCCAAGCTCTTAACCATTTTTCATCTAAATGAAAAAAATAATCTTTCGTTTTGTCTTATTTGGTGTTGCTATTTTGAATGGCATCATACCAAACTTTAATCATTGATTAGGGGAATAAGCAAAAGGGGATAGAATAATAGTAAAATAGTTTAACAATGACAATGAAGATTCAATGAAGCAATATCTAACATTATGAGTGAAAAATGAAAAAACATAATTGTAAGGCCTCACCCGACCACTGGCTCCATCCACTAAAAGGGATCAAAAATGCTCATTCGGGTTTAGACTCATAATGGAACCTTCGGGTTCAGATGGGTCAATTTTGAAAATATTTTAGGAGTTGCCACCCTAATTTATTTAGATGAAAAAATCCAATTATAACTTCAATTTATTAATTTTACAATTAATTTACCCAAGGATAAAATCACTAGCCTTTGAAATCAAAGAGGATTCGAGGACCAAATTTTTAATTTTAGATGATCTAGATTTGGCTCCTAAATTTAAGTTGGCTTGCAAATTGATTTCATGAATAATAACTATGAGATAGTAATTGAAATGTATAGTCATGGCATAATTATGAATGTATGAGAAATTTAATGAAAGTAAGTAAATAAAAGATCCACAAGCTGAGGAGAATATTCTTTCTAGTCCTTATATATACTAGGAGAATCGCAATATCACTCCTTAACTCTAAAATAAAATAACTAATTACATAAATTAAATAATTGGATGGGATGCCTTCTCTAGCCTTTATGGACTTTATAAAGGCTACAAATTCCCTTACAAAATGAGAACATGAAAATAATTACATTAAAAGTGAATGGGGAATGGGACTAAGTTAGAATTAGATTTAAGGCTTGGAGTCAGATCCCAAGTGCGCCCACGTACCATATTAAATGAGAATCAAAATTCACATAGTTCGCTCCATGGTGAAGTGGAAGGGCTTTTGAGGTTAGTCAGATTGATTTATTTTAGTTTAGGAATTTAAGGTTGAGAGAAGATGATATACCTTCTATTTTGGTGCACATGTGAAACAGGGGGTTTGCCTATTGAAATTTAATTTTATCAATGAAAAACATAAATCATACTTAAGGAGAGTGGATGAAGTATGAGGATCAGGTTTGATTTATGAATTAGTTAATTAAGGTGATTGGATTGATGGATGGCTTAATTAAAATGATTAATTAATTATTTTAAGGAGGGATTGGAGAGAGAAGAAGAGAGAAATTAGAGGGTAGCTATCAACTTCAATTCAGTGTGTGTTTTGAAATAGGAAATAGAGCATCTATTTATAGGCAAATGTGAGTGAGGGTAGTTTGCATATTGGAAAAGTAAAAAGATAAGGAGAAGTAGGGCTAGAAATGCTAAAAAAATCAGGTCATAGAGTAAAATTGAAATTTTGGGGGTAGAAGGGGACCAGCCAATAGAGAGACTAGTGGTGCCACTAGGCTTCTAGGTGGCACCACTGGTACTCCTAACAATAGCCACTGACATTGCCTAGACAACCAATAGTGCTACTGGTACTCCTGCTGGTAGTTGCCAGCTTGACTGATTGCACCACCTAGACAACCGACAACAGTGTCGGCTATCTCTACAGCAGTCCTCTTTTATTTTGTTTTTGTTTTTATTTTTATTTTTGTTTTATTTTTGTTTTTTTTAAGGTTGATGTTCATTTGTGTTGGAAAGTTGGATGTCTAGATAGCAATGTATTTAAAGGCTAAATTTTTTTTTTCAGGGGTGCCTCCCTTAAACGCCCACCCGCTAACTGGCTAACGGGACTACTGTACCAATTCTGCATAGTGCACTAAACTTAGTAGGTGTCAAAATGCCGTTATATCATGAGGATGCAAAATTGAGGGTTCACAATAATCAAAGGAGAATTTATAGAAAATAAGAAACACCAAGAATTTAAGAACTTTTTTTTATCAAGTTGCTTTCCTTATGCTACTTCTTTGTCATGCATTAAGACCAACTTTGCTTCTTTATCATGCACAAAGACTATCTTTCAAAATAGTGTAGACCAAAACAAGAAATAGATCTGAGAGAGAGAGAGAGAGAGAGAGTGAGAGAGAGAGAAAGAGAGATAAAGTTTGAGAGTAGATGGGTAAAAGAGAATGAAAGAATATAACCCTAATCTCAAAAACATATAAAACAACAATGTTTTAGTTTATTTACTGGGTTAACTGGGTTAGACCATATTAGATGGGTCATTAAAAACCATTCGGTCACACATTTTTTATAGGGCAACATTTTATCTAGTTTAATCACAAACTTGGTGTGGTTTAGTGTTTGGTTCTCCGATTCACATTTGACCCACCAAGCCAGCTGGGTTTAATAACACTTTTCGACCTATCCAATATAAAAGTCAAGATTATTCCTTTATACAAGATAGTTAATTCTATAACTTGTCATCTTTTCCTCTTACTACAAACTCTATCTAAAACCATGAAAAATCCAGATCTTCTTCCTAAAGTTCCATCACTCCAAGCTTCTAACTTAAGTATCAAAGTTTGGCTTGGCCCTCTAATGATTGTGTGTCTATTTGCAAGCTAAAGATTCATCATTTAGGTCTAAAACTATTAAAAAAGAGATCCAATTCATAACTCTAATAAAAATGGCACCATTTGCAGTGTTAGCCCAATAAGCTTTTGATTTGATTTTGATTATAATAAAAGAATTAGAAGACTAGTTGGTTGTGCGTATATTATGCTAATATATTTTGTAGGTTAAGATAATCAGCTAATCTAAATTTTGGCATGCTAAAAAGAATATCAATAGTCTAATGCTTGAAGTATTTAGAGTAAGGTGGTCCATAAAGGTACATCAAAAGACTACACCAAAGAATTAAGGGAGATCTTAGGAAGATGAAGAATTTAATTGAGAGTCCTTAGTTTCCATGTTAAATAGTTTATAAGTCTTGCCCAAACTAAAAATTTCTTTTTAAAATTAAATTAAAAAAGGTTTTAAAAATTAAAGAAATTAATTTTCTGAGAATTTTATGAGTTGAAAGTAAAATTAGAAGCCTTGGACTTATTAGACAGCTAGGAAATCTATAAATTATGTCTTCTAAAAATTAATGTCTAAAAAAAAAAAACTAATTTAGTGATGATTAGTTAACCTAAAATAGAATAAAATGGTAAATGAACTAATATGAAAATCTAAGGGACAAAAAAGAAGTTTTAGATGGGATGTCGCTTTTCTTGTATGTGAAAAGCAAGCGGCCTAAAGAGATAAGCTACTTATTTAATGATCTTGCAGAATATCTGGCTGACTTAGAAAACACACAAATAGAAAGTTGACAATGAATTAAACTCAAAATAATCATTGTCTAAGGTTGAGATCTAATGATAACAAGCTAAAATATTTGAAAATCAAATTAATCCCTCTATAATTTTGTAATACCCAAGGTTTTCCTAACATATTAGAGTTAGCAATTGAGACACCATAGTATTCATGTACTGTGCCATTCAAGGCCTTTCTAACACATCAAGAACCATAAGAACATCATAAAAAGTGAATTCAAATGAATAATGTGACAATGAGTAAAGAATGTAATCAATTTTGATAAGCACTTTAAGATAAAATGAAAGTAAAACCGAGTTTGACTTAATATGACTATGTTAATTATTTATTTGAAATGTGAATCTAAAGTGTTAGTGAATGGGTACTAACATCTCCTAAGTCATTGAGAGGTAATAATAGTGACATGAGAAGTTGATTTCAATCAAAGTTACAATGGTACAATAGAAGTTAAACTTAGTTTGACCTAGTAAGCCTATATGATTTACAAATCTAAACAATACTATTGAAAGGCTTGTAAATATGCATTATAATGTGTATAAAATTTATCTAATAATGTATAGAGCGTGTAGTGATACTAAAGGTAGAAATATGTATACTAATGTGAAAGAAATGAAATGGAAAATTTATTAAGTTATCGAGTTTGAAACGTGCATATATAAAGTTGTTAATGGGCTTTTGGACTCCAAGACCCAAGCCCATTGGATGGCTAGCCTATTAGGCCCATGGTTGAATGAACATACTTTTAACTAAGGTAAGAATGGTTAACCAAGGTTAAGTTTGACGTTGGGAAAGCTAGCCATTAATTTTGACTTGGAAGCCACCATTTTTTACTATATCCATTCCTTTCCCAACTTGCATTCTCACTTCATCCACAACAAAGTTTACATTTATTTTTGCTCTTTCCAAACTATATGATGAACATCATCAACCTAAAGGAGATCCTAGCTATTCAGTTGATTAAATTATATCCATCCATTGTGATTAAGTTATAGCCATTGGATTAGAGATGATGGAATCCTTGCCATTCAACTTTCATATATAAGCAATAAGATGTGCAAATTTCCACCATTTTTGCAAAACCTAACATAAAACTCAAGCTTTAGAGGAAGAACTCTAAATTTTGGCCCCCTACCATAGAAATACAAACCAAGGCTTTCCAAGGTAAGGAATTACACTCATCTCTTCCTTTATGTGTTTTGAGCATTACTTTGGCATTGTAGTTGCAAAAACATACCATTTCTTTTATCTATGTGAATCAGCCAATGGGGATTAAAACTAGAAAATGTTTACTTGGTATGTTAGTTGATGAAATATGAAATTTGGGCTTGAGAACTAAGGGTTTAGCATGAGAAAATAAACAAGGAAAGCATGAAACACTTCTAAGTGCATTAGGAAACATGTTCGGCCACTTCAATGAAATTGTGAAGGAAGTGTTCTAAATTCTATTTGAAGGTATCTAAGGTTATTTTGGGTGGAGGAAAATGGATTGGAAGTGTTCAAATGAATTAGGAAAGCTTGATTCAAGACTTGAAAGTCTTAGCAACATAAATTTAGTCTAAAAGGGAACTTGATGTTCTAATGCTATATATTGACAATTGAATGATCACATAGGTTTTATGTTATGCTAATTTCATAATTCCATGATCAATTTAAAGATTGGATGTGGAATTAATGGTTTTCCCCAAATTTTATAGTTCATGGAAAAATTAGAGATTTTGAGAATTAAACTTGAATTCATGAAATTGAAGTGGAATTAAACTTAAGAATGGTGTAACATGAATTATATAATGTTAATTTCAAAATCCAATTGATAGAAATGATTTTCCCTAAATTTAATGAACTAGGTTCATGTATGAAATTAGAAGGTAGAATTAGAACTAATTCCATTGAATGTTGGAATTTTTTAAATGAATTCTAATTGAGTAATATGAAATTGAAATGTGGAATTGAGAGGAAAAGAATTATCTTTCCTTAAAGTGAATACTTTTAGCTATTTGGAAAATAATTAAGGAAAGTGTCAAAATTAGTAATAAGTTAGTCCTACAATGAACAAAATGAAAGTATTGGCAAGTTAAACTAAATTTAAACTAATGACATAACAAAGAAGTGATTAATGTGTAATTGAAATGCAAATGTATAAAATCTAAAGACAATGATAAGGATATTGTCCAAGAGTGCGAGAAGCACTGTTAGCATCAAAAGTTAAATGTAAATAGGAGTAAAGGAGTCCAAGGTGAGTACTTAATAATATAATATGACATGTGCTATATTCTTTGAACCTTTATTATTCAAACCAATATCATTGAAATATTCCAATTCTTAATGAGCATGAATTGCCTATTGAATATTAAGTCATTTGATATGATACTTCTTAATGGCATTTGACTATTGTGAATCTTTCATGTTGAATTCATAATGTGATCATGGAAGTCCTTATTGTGAACCTTATATGAACCTTTCTATTGATGCCAATGGATAAGCATAATACCTTTCTGATGTGGGGCAATACATTAGACCTTATGCACTTGGTATAAGCCTGCAGGTAGGGTGTGAGTACCCAACCTCTGTTAAGGGGGACGCCTAACTGTAAGACTTGATCAGTCTTGTGCAATGTAATATATGCGAGTGAGCAATGCTTGGGCTTCCACTATTTAATTTATATGTGTGGGAAGCATTCTGCTTTCAAAAGAAATTACTATTTCTGCTAAAAGATGTTGTTTCCATCTTAAATGAGAAATTGATCTATAAAGATAATTTTGATTAACATCGCTCCATTGTCATGATGAGCCCATCTTGATATTAATCTTTATACTCACCCTATATTGTATTTTCACCCTATATCATATTATTATGTACTCACTGAACTTTGTCTCATTCCTTAGTTGTTTAAATTTTTCAGGTAGGATTGATGAGTCAGCAAGATAAATTCCAAGCCCAATTGTTCCACTTGGAAGTTGCTAAATTAAATTCAAGTGTTATGAATCTTAATTATATAATTAAGAAGACTATTATTTTAGAGCTCCATGGTTACCAAAGTTTTAGTATTAAAATATTATTGAGAAAATGTTATTGAGTTCATATGTATTGTAAATTATATTGTAATTACTATTATAAAGATGTATTAAGTAATGAATACTTTGATAATGACACAAAATACAAATTTGGAAATCATATAAGTTGAGTATGCAAGTGGTATTAGTAAGTATTTGGTAATATATATAATGATAAACTAGAAATGGGCAATAAGGAAAGGTAATTAGGTTCCGATCTTAGGATAAGGTTTAACATGGTAAATGATGGACAATTAGTTAAATGGAGTTCTATGGGTATCGGTGACTTTATATCTCCCTATGCCCTAGGACCATCATAGCTTAATAAGTGGGTTGTGACAAAGTTTTTCCTCCAATGGCTATATCAAAATTTGGCTATAAAAGGGACACTTTAGTTCATTAGAAAACTTAACCAAGATGGGTATTTTTGAAAAGAGTTTAAGTGCAAAATCCTATCTTTAAAACCTTCATTTATTAAACTTAAAATGTTTTATTAAATTCTAGTTTCTTAATTTTCAAAGAAAATTTCTTCTTGGATAGAATTTTAAGTTTTCTAAGTCTATTGTAATTGAGTCATGTAAAAGTTTATTTTTTAATTTTTCTTTATAAAGATTCACGTAGTACCTATAAGCTAGTGAGAAATTGCAAACACTTGAGTTTGTGTGAGTAGAGGTTGCAAGTACCTAGAAACTTAGAGATGAGAAGGTAGGGATAACTTTCTCTGTATTCTCTTATGTTGAGTAGGAGTTACTACAATAAGCTTGACTCTAACCTATCAATAGAATTGTTTAGTAAAGAGGAATACTCAAAGTGGGTTGCTTTAAGGACTAAGACTAGATGTAGGTAAGAGGACCAAACTAGTATAAATCATTGAGTTGTTTTTCTCTTCTCTATTCTCTTGTTATTTAGTAAAAATGAACCTAACTAATGAAATACAATTATGTCAATTTCAATTATATAAAGTGTTTCACTTAAAGTTTGCATTGATTTAACTCACTTGTAAAATATTTTAATTTTGTTCCATCTCAAATAGTTATTTGATTAACTGTGAAACAAAATCAACATAAGTCTTGTGATAGACTAGATATTTGACTTTGATCACAAGGCTACTTGAACATTTATAGATGTCTATTTAATTTTTGTTTCACTTTAGTAATATGGTTTGTTGTGTTATCATTTTCTCATAAGTGTCTTTGTATTATTTTTTAGTTCCAAAACATTCATTTTTACTTAGAATTTCTTATAAGGATTAATAATGCCTTAGTTTGAATTCAAAAGAATTTCAAAAGAACTCCAATTCACACTCCCTTTGATATACAGAAGCCTAACTCTTGTTGGGTATCAGAACAGGTCTTGCCTGCTAAGGTTTAACATTTGAGAAAATATCCAACGGCTACACCTAATCCTTTGATATTGAAAGACAACTGTAAGGCCTTGCTCTAGTATTGATATGATCCATTGAGAGGGGATTGAAATGCTCATTCAGGTTCAGACTTACGTTGGAGCCTTCAAGCTCGAAAATGTTGATTTTGAAAATGATTTGGTAGTCGCCACTTTAATTTTATTTATTTGGAAAAATATTAAGGAAAAAACCCAAAATTGACTCTAATTTATTAATATTTAATTAATTTACTCAGATAAAATCATTGGTCTTTAAAACCAAAGAGTATTTGGGAGGCTAGATTTTTTGTTTTAAATAAACTAAATTTAGGTCTTAAGTTTAATTTGGCTTAAAAATTAATTTTATAGATGACAATTACAAGATAATAATTAAAATGTGTGATCATGGCATAATTATTAATGCATGAAGAAAATCAAAGAACAAATAAAGTAAACATCCATAAGTGTAACAACCCTCACCCACACTAGGAGTTTACATGACAATTACTTAAATTTAGAACTATTATGACTAAGTGAGTGCTTTTGTGAAAATACATGTGTTATGTGATTGATAAGTATGTGGCATGTTAGATTACTTTTAATATGCATAATATGAATTATTAATGTGAAATAATTGATGTATGTGAAGTGCATATACATAAAATGATTTATTGCATATAAAGTAAATTTTCATGTACAAAGCGATTTTTAAGCATAAAATAATTTTTATTTTATATTTTTAAAATATTTTTAAATAAATATTTTAGAGGAATTTTAATGGAAATAATAAGGAAAATATTTTATTTTAATTACATATAATCAGCCCATAAATAAAATTAAAAGGCCTGACTCACCAAAACCCAACACACCAAAACACTCATAACCTATCTCATTAATGGCAAACTTGTAATTTTGCCAAAATCCTATATATATTAGCCTAAATTTTGGCCATCCCTAATCTTGGCAGCCACCATTCTATTATTTTTCAGAATTTTTATAGAAAAATTCTCTCAAAAATTTTCTCTCAACAGAAATTCATAAGGTGCCTTTAAACCTTATGATTTCGTGACCATTTTCATAAGTTTTTCTTTCCTTTCAATCTATTATTTGATTTTTATGAAATTAACCATGAGAAATCCATTTGGAATAGTATATTTACTATTTCATTTCTGTTGAATTTAGGCTAGGTGAATTATTTGAAGAAGAAACCGATTTGCAACCAAAAACACATTCTTCGCAAATCCACCAAAGGTGAACCCTAAAACTCAAAGTTGGAATTTTCATGCAATTATATAAGGGGGGCTATCGATTAATGTATTTTTGTACTCTAAATTGATTTTTGTTGTGTGTAGATGAAAAATAATTATTTCAATCATATTTCTATATATTACTGTAATGATCGGAAAGTACGAAAAATAAGAAAATTCATGGTTTTAATACTATAATTCAAAGTTAGAATTTTCATGCATGTATAATATAGAGGGGTGTTGATTCATACATTAATGTGTTCTAAATGATTTTTGTCATATTCACATGAAAAATATTGGTTAAAACTATGTTTTTGCATATCACTGTAATGAATGGAAAGCACAAAAAGTAAGAAAGTTCATGTTTTCTATGAAAGTATGTATTCAACCTACATAGGGATTGTGATCCAAATATCTATAATTTTTGTATAATATATTTTAATGATTATTGAAATGTGTACATAAATGATAAATGATTTAATTGCATGTTAGTTAAAGAAATAACTCTAGACAAAGTCTAGAGAGGTTTGGTCTACCTAGGCTTTCCTAACCCTACTACTATGTTATGATTAACATGTGTATATGATTAAGTGGCATATAAATTAAGCCTTATGATGTGTTAATTATGGAATAATAACCCTAAATTGATTATGGGATTGATTGTATGATTTGCTCAAAAGAGATAAGCGTGACTCTTTATGGTTACTTGTTAAGTTGATATATAAGGAAAGTGTTAAGTGTACTAAGTTGAATGTTATATTGAATTGATATTAAGATCATAATATATTGTGTCTGACTTTAGAAAAGTCATAGCATAAGTTATAATATGATTTCATGTGAGCCTAAGAAGGCTTAGTGTGCAAGATTGTAAAAGTCAACATGTCATGTGCAAGTAATGAGTACACTTCTAAGTGCAACTCTAAGTATATATGAATGTTTTATGTGCATAGGGTAGTTATGGGATAGGATAGCATGATATTTAGCAAATGGTAAGTATTGAATTGTAATATATGTTAGAGCTTGAGGATTATTAAAAGTTCAAGAGCTACAAGCACTAGGAGGCAAGGAACCACAAGGTAAGGTGAGTAAACATTATGTTTATGTTACAAGTAGAAGTTATCAAGATATGTGAACCTTTAAGAATCTTGAAACCCAAGTTCTTTTCTATTTTCAATTATGACTATATGATTTCTTTGTTAAGCTTAGGTTGCTAAAGGATAATTGGTCTAAAATCATTTTTGATCATTCAATGATAAAAAAGAACCTTTGTGAATTATTGCCTTTCTTTACTTTCTTTCTGGAACCACATTGTTATTTATCTTTTATTAAATGAGTTAAACTATTATTGCTATTATGTTATATGTGATTGCATTCCCCAATGCTATTATAAGTGATAGCCATTAGCTCCAGCTATGGTATCTATGAACTCTTTATGTAGAAATCATCGTGTCAATACGGGTAATCATTGGTACCTGTGTACATGGTCTTAACTCGATGGATAGGGATAGTGTATCCACCTCATCTAGAAGGGGTAGTTCTAGCCATAGAGCCTGATTAGTTTCATGACTCTTTACAAGTTACAAACTGGGAGTTGGAATTTGGTATGATGCCACCTCTCCCTTAAGTGAATGAACTAATAAGCTGTCACTCTTTTCAAGTTTACAAGTTACAAGTTGATTTCTGTGAACCTTGCTTATTTGAAAACCATGATTTATGAACCTTGAACCCTTATAGAGGGATATGTGTTATTTTACAAGTTTTATTGTTTACTCATTGAGATCATCTATCTCACCCCTTTTCCTTGTGTTGTTTTAGGTGAGCATTATAAGGAGGCAAGGTGATTGCTCAAGCAATCTACTCCGCTTGGGAAATTTCCTTGTTAATGTTTTTTACTATACTAAGTTATGATGAGTCTCTAGATGCTTTGGGAGTTCTTATTTTGGGAGTTTTATTTTGAAATATTATTCATTTGATAAATTATTTGGAGTTTTAAATGTTATTTCCTTATGAATTGTGTTTAAAGTATATTTAAACTATTCTTTCGCAACTTAAGGTTTTTCTTCTAAATGGTTTAATTAAGTTAATGCAAGAGGTCGATATGATCCTGGGCAATGTTATTATATGCATGAGTGGGCTCTATGGACATGGGTAACCTTATATCTCTCAATGTTCTAGGATCATCATATCTCCAAAAATTGGGAAGTGACAATAAGCTAGGGAGAGTATTCCCTCTAGTCCTTATAGATGCTAAACTATAAGATGATTAAATTAATTAATTATATAAATTAAGTAAATGGATACCTTATTTAACCCTTATAGGTTCCAAGAAGGCCACAAATTCTCTTACAAAAGTATGAATATAAATAATTACATTGAAAATAAAAAGGAAAAGGGATTAATTTAGATTAGGATTTGAGGCTTGGATTTAGATTCCAAACATACTTACGTTCCCATTGAATGGGGGATCATAACCCACATAGTTCATTCCATGATTAAGTTGAAAGGTTTGATGATAGATATAGATTAATTTGGTTTGGGGGGCTTTGTGGGTGAGAAGAAAAGGTTATACCTTCTTTTGTGGTAAGTGGAGGATTTTGCTAGATTAAAATTTCATTTTATTAGTGATGGAAGTAAGGATCCTACTTGAAGAGAAAGGATAAGGATGGAGGGTTAAATTGATTAATTAATTAAAAGGATTAATTAATTAAATTGATAAATTAATAATTAAAAAATGATTGATTGAAGGGGGAGAGAGAAGATGAGTAAGTGGATAGCTTTGGTAAAGAAAAATGAAGGGATGGTGGCCTATTTAGAGGCAAATGGGGTGAAAGGTATTTTAGGAATGTCAAAAGTGAAAATACACCAAGGGTAAGGTTGAAAAGGTGTCAGAAATCTACTGGCTAAGGGGAAAAAAGGAGAATTTTAGGGCATTATAGGGAATCAGCTGTAGGAGGGTGCTGCAGCACTGCACGACCATCTTATGGCTTACCGTAGATGGCCTCTGTGATGCTGCACAGGAGACCTACAACACAAGTGGCTCCTGCAGTGGACACTTGGCTACTAATGTTTTTCCATTTTAGGGGCTTCTCGGGTCAATTATCGAGGTCTTTAGGATTTAAAAAATTTATTGATCAATGTCAGTGTGCTCAAAATTAATTTTAGAATAGCTTCACAGTCAATTTGAGTAGAAGTCCAGTCAATTTTGAGAAAATACTATATGATACAGAAAATTCGGTTATGGTCATAAAAGTGTTAATGACTAAAAATTAAGTATCCTTGTAGTATTATGCCTGAATGACCATTTTTGCTTTAGGGGCACCCATAAGGGGTGCTATCCCCTTGACCCCTTCCCACTTACTTAGTAGGTGTTAAGCTACGGCCTCATCATAAGAGTGCAAAATTAAGAGTTTACAACAATCTCCTCATCAGAATTATCTTCTCTATAAGGCAATTATGATGATAATGAACTCGAGAAAGGGATGGTGAAAGAAATCAAAGTGATGTTTAGGTCAGTGTTTGGACATGTTTGGGTGAGAGAAATGGTTGTTTGGGTATAACAGTAAAAAAAAAATTACAAGGATGTCTAAATGACTATTTCTAGACATTTATATATGGTATTGATGGATTTAGATAAAAAAGATGGAAAAAGGAACCACATGGATATCTAGGTAATTGTGTCTAGATATATATGGCTAGATTTGATGGATTTAGATAAAAGTGATGCTTATATGATAAGGATGAAAGATATGCCCTCAGTACCTGTGGGAGACCATGAGTAAGTGGAAAGCCTCGACCTACGGTGAGTTGACTTGAAAGATTTGATATTGGTGAATAGAAAGCCTCAACTTATGATGAGTCATTTTGAGAAATTTAAAGAATGAAATTGGCAAAATCTAGTAAAAGGAAATCCTTAGCCTATGATAAGTCAGCTCAATATAGTTGGAGGTAAGAATCAAATCGATCGGGCAGAAGTTGATCATTATGGTCAAGTTTAAGAGAAAGATTGTTACCACAGTCAGGGTTGATTGGCTTCTTAGCTTAAGAGCATAGTCAAAATGATACCACAGTCAGAATCAGATGAAAGCCAATTGATTTACTTGAAGGAGACCTAACTTTATGCATTGGTTATTTGAAAAAGGGAGCACCTTACTCTGTGGTAAGGTTGTCTAAATGGGAAAACCTTACTCTATGCAAAGGTTATTTGAAAAGAGGACCTTACTTTATGCTAAGGTTATCTGAAAAGGGAAACTTTGCTCTATGCAAATGTTGTCTGAAAAAGGAAACCTTGCTCTATACAAAGGTCATTTGAAAAGGTTATCAATTGATTAAAAGACAAGAATCTTGAGGCTATCTTAAGATTTTCTAAAAATAAGAATGTTATGATGAATTGACTATTAGACCACTGAAAGGTTGATACAAACCATCATAGCATTAAGGAGGTAATTATTCTGAAAGGTGTTAGTCAAATTCAAAACGGTGCCAGTGAGCTTCAAAGAGGTACTAGTTAGTTTTAAAAGTGTCAGATTTAAAAGGATTTTGAACGACATTATGAAGGCATCAGTTAGCTTTGAGAAGATAACAATTAGTTTCACATGATAATCCCTTACTATAGATAATTACTAAAGGAATATTGGGCGCTAATTAAGGGGAAGCAACATGGTGGGTGAAATTTCAAATAATTTAAAATTTCACTTACACCCAAATGGGTCCAATAAACATTCATGCAATCATCTAATTAACGTGTAAAATACATAAGAAAGAAAGAAAATGAAGTGGTAATCATATTACCTCTTAAAGCGTATGAAATACAATTCTTCTTTCCTCTCCAAAAGCTCCCCAAATGTAGAGCCTCTAGATTGTCCACACCAAGTTCCACCTCTAAGGCTCACTTAGATTTGTTTAGATGTTCTTGATTCTCTCTCTTGGTAGCTCAAATGAATACAAGATCTTCTAAAATAAATCCCTGGTGATTTGATTTCTTCTAATTGCTATAGATGTTTCTTTTCAATAAAAGAAACCTTTGTTCTTTCACAAAGAACAAAGAACAAGAAATGAAGAACAATTCTTCTCTTTCTTTTCTCTCAATACTTAGTTCTTAAGGTTTCTCTCTTGATTAAGATATGTATTAAAACTTTGCAAATTAAACAACATCATTTTACTTTTATAGCCAACAACTATGTTGAATAATAAGGGACAAATGCGGTATTTGATTTGCTTTTTTACTTTAAGCTTAAATGGAAAAGACCAATTTTCCCTTTATGGTTTATGATAACTTCCATTAAGCCTTAAGTAGTTAAAAGACTATTTTGACCTTAGTTACCTTTCTCTAACCCCTAAATCCATCACATGGGCTTTAGTGTTGGAGAAAATCTCTAACCCCTAAACTCATCATATGGGCTTTAGGGTTATGAATAATCTTTAACCCCTAAATTGCCTCTCTCCATTTCTCAAATGGGCTTAGGCAATTTTGGGTTTAGTCCTAAGCTCAAAATCAATTTTTTTAACTCATCCATAGCTTTAATTAATTTAATCCTTGTCATTTATATCATATATAAATTAGGATTTAATTAATAAGAAATCATTTTGGATTTAAACTTCAAGACATGCTAGGGTCTTTGTAAATTCAATTACAAGTTCAATCCTTTTACCATTAGTCAATTAATTAAACACTTTAGTTAATTATTATGGTAAGCCTTTTATCCTTGGAAGGTGAATACTTTTGGGTGTGTGACTTTCTAGGTTAATGTCTAATTAGCAATGGGATCAAGAAAACACTTTTCTTTACTAATGTGAAATCCCTGTTTCACCCTTAGTCCCATAAGTCATGAGTGATGCCTAGCATTGCATATCATGACTTCCTAATTAGAATGAATATTAATGTTTTATTACTTATTCATATCATGGACCATTGATCATAATTAACGTACACTAAAATCCCTTCATTACAAAATCCCAATCTTAGCTAGGGTCATGGATTTATCAAACCCTAATATGCTTTGATCATATGTCTATATCTCAATTCTAATTCTTGATAAAATCAATTCCTACTAGAAACCCTTTCTAATGAATCTTTACTACCTTGGCCAAGGATTTGATTATTAAGAATAATTAGATATCATAGGATTCCTTCCTTGTTTATTCAAGTTAACGAATTCTCTCTTGGCGATCACTTACCTCCATTCATAACTAGTTAGAACTATCACATACCATATACCAATACTTAAATAGCATTAGTATGTTAGTAGTAATAAATTCCAACTACCAATGAATGAGATACAGTGTCCCTTAAGTCAAAGGACTATATGTACAATTATGACCAAGATGATGATTTATTGACTAGCAATAAAACTCCATGTCATCATCATCTGACGTCATAGTTCGATCATTCATCCTATAAATATCCACATGTTTATATTGATAACATTTGTCAAACAGTATGATGCTCACTATCTCTATAATCATAAGTATCACATACTAATTATAGATTATAAACAAAGGTGATGGTCTTCTGGAATTAATGATGCTCAGTCATTAATCCTATAACCATGAACATTTTAAAGTATTTGTTTAAGAGCTATCTACCATCCATATTCTCAACACTTGAGAATAGATCCTCTTTTGAAAAATACTTATGGACTACAAATATATATTTAATACAATGGAACAATTTCATTTATAAACATATATTTTATTGCCATTAGGGATAATGTTTTACATTTACATAACATATACATTGCTTTAGGGTATACCCTCTAACAATTACACATGCATATATGTTTATGCATAGATGATGCATGTTTATATATGTATTGTCACATCCCAACTTTAGAGATATGATGATTCTAGAACATGGGGAGACATAAGGTCACCCACGCCCATAGAACCCACTTACACCTATACAAATTATGCCTAGGATTGTACCAAACCTCTTACAATAACTCATTTAAAACATTATATGAAAACCTTTAGTTGCAGAAGATAGTAATTAGACACTTCACATAAAATCCATAAGGAAAAATAATATTCATAATTCACTCGAAAACTTAAGAAATACTAACATCTCAAAATAAACATCAAAAATAAATATTCCCAGAGCATCTAATGTCAACACTTCATAACATAGTATTATTAATGACTTTAACAAGGAATCCCCTAAGCAAAATAGAATGCTTGAGCCATCACCTTGCCTCCTCACATTTGCTCACCTAGAACTACACAAAGAAAGGGATGAGATAGATGATCTCAATGAGTAAATGATAAAGCACATACATTATCATATATTCCTTTGAAAAGGAAACATATAGCTTATACACATAGCTTATGATTATAATTCATGAATCAAGTTGCAATTTAGCAAGGGTTCAATTTGGTAAGTTTGTAGAAATCACACTTATAACACATAGTGAGTGAAGGCTATTGATCTATCACTCAAACACATTGAGGAGAGGTGGCCTTATACCAAATTCCAACTCCTATCACTTATAAGGCATGAAGCTTATTAGGCCCTATGGTTATAACCACCTTTTTCTAGTTGAGGTAGATACACTACCCCTATCCATCAGGCTAAGACTGTGCGCATAGGTTCTGATAATTACCTGCATCGGCATGAGGATTCTACATAAAGGGTTAACGGTACCATAGCTAGAGCTAATTGTAATCACATATGTCAATAACATTGAAGGCAATAATCATAATTTTTTTCACAATGGCAATATCAGTTTAACTTATTGAACAAAAGATACAAGAACAATTTAGTTCTAGAAAGAATTATAAGTTGGGGTAATAATCACAAGAATTTATCATTGGATAACAAAAGTGGTTTTTTGACCAATTGTCCTTTGGCAACCAAAGCTTTACAAAGAAATTACTTATTCAAATTTTAGGATAGAAAGATCAAGGGTTTTAAATATCGCAAAGGCTCACATAACAAGATATCACATATTTGTAACATAACATAATGTTACTCATACTTGTAGAATGAATACAATGTTTACTCACACTTATAGCATAAACACAACATTTACTCACCTTGGGGTTCCTTTGCTCCTAGTATACGTAGCCCCTTTGCACTTGTAAAGCTCCTCAAACTCTAACATCATATTTAATTTAATACTTAGTATTTATTTAATCATGATGCTCCTATCCCATAACTACTCTATGTACATAGCATTCACATACACTTAGAGTTACACGTATAAGTGTACTCATCACTATAACATATTGACTTTAAAAGTCTTACACACTTAGCCCTGATAGGCTCACATGAAAACACATTGCAATTATGTCTATACTTTTCTAAGGTCATCATAATATCATTATCTTAATTTTAATTCTCTTTAACAATCAACTTACTTAACACTTCCATACATGTCAACTAATCACTTAACCTTTCAAGTGTCATGCTTAACTTTTATGATCCATTCATTCAATCAATCTCTTTATCAATTCAAGTCCATTAATTCATTATTAAGTCCTCATAAAATCCATTTTCATATTCCCTAATCACATTCAGATTCTAATCACAATTTAAGATTAAGATATCTTAAGTATACCTTAAGTATACCAAAGTGCCTCTAGGTTTGTCTAGTGTCATTCCTTCAACTAACACGTAATTTTATCATTTGTTATACATACATACATGCCAATAATCATCAAAATACTTTGCATAGAAATTATCAACATTGGGATAAAAATATTAATGTAGGCCGAATGCATCATCAAAAGCAAAACTAAATTTTTCTTTCTTTTCGCACTTTCCATCTATTTCAGTGATATGTAAAAACATAGTTTGAACAAAGATTTTTCATGTACAACAAAAATCATTTTGGAATATTAATTCACATGAATAGGCCACATATGGTATTTCTCATAAATGAAAATTCAATTTTTGGGTTATAGGGTACAAAACCATGAGTTTTCTTGTTTTTGGTATTTTACAGTCATTAGAGTAATATGTAAACAGGTAGTTTAAACTATTATTTTTCATTCAATCATAGAAAATATTAGTTTAGAACATCTTCATGCATGATTTGACAACCATAGGTAGGATTTATACAAAAAAAATTCTAAGTTTTAAGACTTAGGTGAAAATCATGAGTTTTCGTGCTTTCCGCGCTTTCCGTTTATTATAGCAATATGCAAACATATGATTTAAATCTTTATTTTTCATCTAAACAAAACAAATATCATATTAGAATTCATTCTCACACAAATTGGCAGCCACATGTTAATTTAATAATAAAATTTTCCAACTTCTAAGTTCTAGCACAAAAACCTTGAATTCATTTATTTTTCGAAACTTTCCGGTCATTATAGAATATGTAGAAATATCATTTAATCCAATATTTTTCATCAAAACAAATCAAAAATCAGTTTAGAAACCAATGAAACACAAATCTCCCCCCTATAGTAGATGTTTATGCATAAAAATTGTGATTTTAAGTTATAGGATTCACTTTTGGAGAAATCTAGCGGAAAGATTTGTGTTTTCGGTATAAAATAGATTTTCTCTCCCAAAAATGCACCCAAACAGAATTAAATCTATAAAAATTAGTAAAAAACCTGTTCAAAATAATTTTCTCATAATTTATTTCATAGAAATCAGTTTAGGAATTGAAAGAGAAGGAAAACTTATGATTACGGTCAAGAAATTGCAAAACTGAAAGGTGTTTTCTTAATTTCAGTAGAGAGAAATATTTTTAGAGAATTTTTCTATCAAGATACAGAAAAATAGAGTGGTGGCTGCTAGAAAACCTAGGCTGGCCAAAATTTTCATTAAATATTAGGGTTGGGGTGCAATTTCCACTAATAGCCTTAATGAACTAGGTTACGAGGGTTTTAGTGTAGTGGCCTTTTGGGTATTTGGACTTTTTATTTAAATTTTGGGCTGATTATAATCAATAAAAATAAAAATATTTTTCTTATTATTTTCATTAAAATTTCCCCCAAAACATTTATTTAAAAAATATTTTAAAATACTCATAAAATTGTTTTATGCTTAAAAATTGCCTTTATGCATGAAAATTCATTTCATTTGAAATAATTTATTTTATGCAAGTGCACCTTATATAAATCATTTATTTCATAATAACAACTCATATCATGCATATTAAAATTAATTTAATATGCCACATGCTCATTAATTTAATGCTCATCAATACGAAAGCACACACTTAACCTTAATAGTTCTAAATCAAGCAAATTATCACGAAAATTTATAGGGTAGGTATGGGTTGTTAAATGTATGTTTTAGGATTCATGGTTATTTTTCTTAACTTCTATGCCATAAATGATGTAATGGATAACTGCATGGATGCAATGGTGGATTCATGAGTTTTCTCTCTTTATATTGTGAATGTAATTTTTCATGCGATTTTTGCATCCATCGAGCTTCTTTCAGTCAGTACATGCATTAATAGACCAAAAAATAGTGAGATTTAATTTGAATAAATATGCTATTGTATCGATGGTGACATTGTAGGGAAATTGGGTTGATTGAGATTTTTTGAGGGTTTGCTTTACGTTTTTGGATTTGGTGGCCTATGTTCTTCATTTTTGGTGCTGCTAAGGATGAATTATGCCTCACTTTTTAGAAGTTTAGTAGTATGGATTGATTGCAACTTGGAGGCAACTCTAATGGTGCCAGAGTCCAAAATTAGGCATTTTTAAATTTTCCAAGAGTTTTTGGGCCTACCCTAGGATGTTGCTAGCTAGATGGTTGTTAATGGCGAAATGCTAATGGTTATGATTAAGTAGTTTCCAAATACAAGTAACTCTATATATTTAAGGAGGTAAAGGCTTAGGATGAGGGCTCTATTTTCCTATATAAGAATTGGATATCTATTTCTTAGTTTTATCGGTGAATTTGATGCTAGAGCAATGGGTATGGTGCTTTAGATGGAATGGAGCCATTCTTTGGCTTAGGCTATTTTAGTAGAGATAATATCTTTGTTTGGGGCTTGGGGAGGTGGATTGTTGTTTAGGGCTTTGGGAGGTGGATTGTTTCTCTAGTTTTTCTTTAAGTGAAGGAAAACATGGTTGTTTCTACCTTTATTCCTGGCCTTCCTTTTAGAGATGTTTTTTGGATTTCTAATTTTGGATTGGATTATGTTACATGTTTGACTTATGGACCATCTCAAAGTGGTGCCTTTCTGGCAAGAGGTGCTTGTGGTGCTTCCCAATAACACATGCATCCTATCCTAGTTTGTTAAGACTTGGTCAGAGAATACATAAGACGATTGTTACAACTTGCCCTAGAAGACATTTTGAGCATTGGTAGTAGTACAAGATCAGATCTTTCATGACCATGGGTCATGGTTGTTAAGTACTTTGCCTGTTAAGTTTGGCTTAGAGTACTTTTTATTAGGGGACAAGAGTTTTGAGGCAAATAGGTGAGATTTAGGACATGCTCCTAATCATACCCTTCTTAGAGCCAGTGTGGATTACAACCTTTGTTGCTAGGGCCATTAAAGTGAGTGGTTGAGGATTTTTCATGTTATACAACCATATATTAATTTTTAGGCTATGATGGGTGACTGATAGAGGCAGGTTGGCTAGTTGAAAAAGAGCACTAAATTGCCCTATTGAAGGAGATGGAGAGTGGCACAACTAAGAAGGGAGATACAGCGAGAGTGATAGTAGGGACAAAGGAGTTATTGAGCATATGAAGGAGACTAAGAAAGCTACTAATGGTTTGGTGCTATAGGTTGCATTGGTGACTCAGATTTCAGTGGCAGTGACAAAGAAGACTATGACTATAGTGAGGAGATAAGGTGATATGATAGCAATGATTTAGAGTAAGACTACTATAGTTAGGGTAGAGAGGAGGACTATAGTTTCTAGATTGTAGAGGAGAATCTTAGCTACTATAGTAGGGAATAGTTTCTAAGCTATGGCTATGTAGAAGAGGATTTCTAGGAAAGATTTCAAAACTATTTATACTAAAGAGAGGGTTTTTGATATTACTATGGTGAGCAATTGTAGTTCTACTAGTACTTTTACTTGTACAATGTAGGGAGCTACAGAGACTAAGAGAAGGGGTGTGACCATTAAGAAGATTGTGGAAGACGCTGATTCTAACAAGGGCATAAGAGGTATACACGCTAGGAGGTAGAGTAGGATTGGCTAGACTATGACTTTAGACATGACCCTTTTGCTTTTTGTTTAGGATTTCTACTTTAGGTTGATAAGATTATACGATACAGGATAAGCTATAGTTGAGGGGCTATCCTTTTTGTCATGACAATGGATAGTATTTTGTAAAAACTTAATCATCTTTACATGAGACATCTTTTATTTTTGCTCAAATTTTTGCCTAAGTTGCCCTTCAAATTTTTTATTATTGATAAAAGTTCCATCAACATAAGTTACATTAAAGGATAAGTCTAGAAAGCGAAATACAGACTTAGAAAGACTCGACAGACTCAAACATAGATAAAGATTTAATAAAATATACTCAAAAGATTTAATAAAACATAGATAAACATACATGCTTTAGAGCATTACAACGTTAGTTTTGTGCCTTGATCCTTGTTGATAATGGTAGTGCTTCTTAGCATTATTGTTCTTGGATAAGGGATTGGGAGGTGCACTTGGCTCTAAAGGCTTGATAAGGTGAGCTTCTATAGCGTTCTTATAGAAAACACTTAGGGGAATGTCTAGCTTTCTTTATAATCTTATTGGCCGATGATAAGATATAGCATTTACCTCTTTTTCTCTTTGGATGGTGGAGTTAGTAGTATAATTGTTATTCTTCTAATGCCTTGGACTAAAGGATTCATCTTTGCTTTGTCTTAATTGGATCAAATCCTTGGTCTTACTAGCAGTGGCAATGAGAGTTTTAAAGCTAAGGAGGTATTAAGTTTAGAGATGAGTCTAGTACTAGAGGAGGAGATTTTTAAGAATAATGTCAATTTGCTCTTCTACAAAGGTGCAATTCACAATTTGTTTTTCTTTTACCTTCATCTTTGTGAGGAACACAGTGAAGGATTCCCTTTGTCATTGTTTGGTGATTTTTGGATCTTGACAGGTGATATCCACCTCAATATTATAGTTGTATTATTTGACAAATTCATTAGATATGTCATCTAAAGTCTTCTTGTGATTCTGGTTTATATCCAATAACCACTTGATAGCAACTCTAGTTAAGGATTGTTTGAATAATTAAGTAAAGACTCATCATCGACTCCAAAGGATCTTATAGTGCCCACATCACATACATCTTTAGGTGAGTATTGGGGCATATGGTGACATTGAACTTGTCTATGACCATCATTTTGAATTTTAATGGAACCTATGCATTTAGGAAGAGAGATAATGAGTAGACATCTATTATGTCTTCATGCTTCTTAATGTTCTTGATCGTTCATTCCATAGCCTTAAATTTCTCCATCAGTTTCTTAGCTTTACAAAAGCTAGTGAAATCTCCACTTTTAAAAGAATTCATAATAGGGGAATGGATAGTGACATCTAACTCCAAAGTAGGAGAGTTAGTAGCTTTAGGAGCCTTCCCCTTATTGGTGATATTAATAACAAGAGGAGTGATAGTAGATGCATGGCTTATAACAGCTAGGGTAGTAGCAAGCTCAACATGAGTAGAAGGAAGTGTGGCTGTGGCATTTGTCTTCTCTTTGACATCATTGACGATAGATTGGCATTAAGTGTTGAAAGCATTAGTAAAGTTGGTAGATTGGGCATTAAAAGCATTGATAAAAGAGTCAGCTTGAGTTTTAAGGGTATTGGTGAGTGCAATTTAGAAAGTCTTCTCTGGCTTCTTGAGGAGGTTGGTGAAAAAGGCACTTATGAGATCTTGGTTGAAAGGGTCGGCAACAATACCTTTAAAGAAAAAAAAGAAGAGGGTAAGAATTTACATTTGAAAAGAAAAAGGGGTATAGGAATGCAATCGTTTGTTAGGAAAAATATTCCTTGCTTAGCTAGTCATTGATTCTAGAAATTTAGTAAGTGGTGCTTTGAGATGATAGATCATCGATTTTGGCTCTTATTATCGAGTTTCTTATGTTCTGTATGTATGCCAATATCATGAAGCATATGACAAAAAGGATTCATGAATTTATGTACAAAGGTCTCAATTATTACTGTACATGGGATCTACGGTCAATGTTAAGGCAACTATATGCATATAGATGAAGGATAGTTTGGGTAAGGGTTCCTGTCCCACTAGAGTATCAATATACCTAACCATATACGAGTCAAGAGCCATGCATGGGTTAAATAGTAGTGATTGCTCATTACACTATCAAAAAGGATTCATTATGAGGTAGAATGCTCTCGCTATCTTCCAATATTTTTAAAGAGTATTATCGAGCTAATGTTACTTGCCATTCAAAAATTTTCATAGTTACTATGGCTAGGCAATGAGTTTTTATTATGCAAAGTGATGTACGAAAGTCAAAATAAAATTAATCAGCAATATTTTGGAGAAAATCTCAACCAAATAGCAATCCTCTTATTTTGCTTTTTTTTTTTATTTAAAAGGTGATAACCAATCTCCAATGGAGTCACTAGTTGTAACGTCTCACCCAAACGCTAGTCTAATTTGCTGAGAGGGGATCAAAATGCTTATTCAGGCTCAGGCTCACATTTGAGCCCTTGAGCTTGGAAAGGTTGATTTTGAAAATGATTTATGAGTCACAACATTAACTTTATTATTTGGAAAAATATTATGGAAAGAATCCAAAATTAATTTCAATTCATTAATCATTAATTAATTTGCTCAAGGATAGAATCACTAGTCTTTGAGGCCAAAGATGATTCAGGAATTAGGTTTTTGGTTTTAAATAATCTAAATTATTTAGCTGCTAAGTTTAATTGGGCAATTTCATGAATGACAATTGTAAGATAATAATTAAAATGCATGATCATGGTATAATTATGAATGCATGGAGAAAATTTAAAGAACAAATAAAGTAAATATCCATAAGCTAAGGAGAGTATTCCCTCTAGTCCTTAAAGATTTTAGGAGAACAACAGAATCTCTCCTTAGCTCTGAGATAATTAAATTGATTAATTGCATAAATTAAATAATGGAATGCCTTCTATAGCCCTTATGGATTCTAGGAAGGCCACAAATTTCCTTATAAAAACATGAATATAAATAATTACATTGAAAGTAAATGGGAAAGGGATTAACTTGAATTTGGATTTAGATTTCAAATGTGCCTACGTACCCTATTAATGGGGCCAAAATTCATATAGTTCATTCTATGATTAAGTGGAAAGGCTTAGGATGGATTAGATTAATTTAGTTTGGGGGGCTTTGTGGATGAGAAGAAAAGGCCATACCTTCTTCTATGGCAGGTGGAAGGGTTTTGCCATATCAATGTTTCATTTTATCAGTGCCAAACCAACAGTAAAGCATAAGTATTTTTTCATCATAAAAAAATGGTAGAATGTTAGCCCAAATAGGATAGTGATATGATTTTGATGATAATAAAAGAATTACAAGATTTTGGTTGTGTATTTGCATGTATTGTGCTAATCTATTTTGCAAGTTAAGAGAACCAACTAACTTGAAAATTGTTATGCTAAGAAGAATATCAAATCAGTCAGCCAATGCTTCAAGTGTTTGGAATAAAGTGTGAAGTCTATAAAGATACATTAGAAGACTACACTAAGGAACTAAGGCAGATATAGAGAAGATGAAGAACTTATGTAAAAGTATTTATTTCCATGTTAAATAGTTTAGAAGACTTGCCCAAATTAATTATTTTAAAACTAATTTTTCAAAATTAAATGAAAAAGTTTTTAAAAATTAAAAATTAAACTTTTGAGGATTTTTGAGTTAAAAGTAAAATTAGAAGACCTGAACTTATTAAACAACTATAATTCTACAAATTATGTCTTCTGGAAATTAGTGTCTCAAAAGAAAATTGATTTAGCAAGGACTAGTTGACCTAAAAATAGAATAAAATGGTAAACAAACTAATATGAAAGTTTAAGGGACAAAAAGAGAAGTGGTAGGTGAAATGTTGCTTTTCTTATACATGAAAAGCAAGTGGTTCAGACAGATAAGTTGTCTAGCTCATTTAATTAATCTACCTAATGTTTAGTTGACTTAAAAAATAGACAAATAGAAAGTTGACAATGAGCTGAACTCAAAATAACTGTTGTCTAATATTGAGATATGATGACAACTGGCTAAAATATTTAAAAATCTAATTAATCCCTTTATAATTTTTCCTTTCAACAACTAGTTCAAAACTTAATACAAAATAGGCACTTTAGTTCATTAGAAAACTTGATAAAGTTGAGTGTTTTTAGAAAGAATTTAATTGGAAAATCTTTTTATCTTTAAAACTTTCATCCATTGAGTTTAAAATATTTTATCAAATTCTAATTTCTTAATATTCAAGGAAAATTTTTTATTGGACAGAATTCTAAACTATCGAGATTTGCATGAGTCATCTCAAAGTTTATTTTTCAATTATTTACACATATTAATGATGAACTAAATTGAACAATATATATATATATATATATATATATATATATATATATATATATATATATATATATATATATATATATATATATATATATATATATTGCGTGAGTTTAAATTCAAAATCTCATAATTAAGAAAATAAATTTAATATCAATAGATTAAAATTTAATGATTGAATCAAAATTCTTTTAATGAATTTGATTAAATTAAATTATGTTTAATTATTTTTACCAAATTGAGGAAGAATCAATAATAATAATAAATAGAAAGAATTGAATTCAAACTCCTATATCTTACTCTTATAATGAATGGACAGATGATTCGAATGATGGAAGAGATTTGTTTATAATGTCACTTAGCATTAGAAAAATATTAATGGTGAGCAACATTAAATATCTATGGAATCATTTCATATATCAATATATATCCACCATGAGCTTCTGATAGTGTGATACTGTGATAAAATAACAAAAAATATTCAATGTTGGCTCCTTGGAGGAACATATAGAGTTGGCAACCAGCAAGCTGGTGATATATATATATATATATATATCAATCAATCCAACAATGATATAGCAGAATATATGCGAAGCCCGAAAAGGAACATATGGACAGGAAGTGTAATCACGTGCTTAAGACCCCATGTGAAAAATCTGAAAGAACCTGTTTTCAGCAGTGATCATATATACATATGTGCATACCAAATGTTTTATTTATTTATTGGCATCGGGCCATGGCCCTAACCTTAAACCAACCAAAAAAAAAAAGGACTTTTTAGGTGTAATTTTATAAAAAATTAGTCATATATTAAATATGATCTATTTATTTAGGTGAAATTTTTTTATAACAATGGATTAATTATTCATAAAGTTTTAATATAAAATATAATATACAAAATTTGAGCTCTCTTTAAAAATTTGAGCTCTCTTTAAAAAAAAATTTTAAGACTCCAACATTTGCATCAGAGTACAAGTGCATACTCTATGTCTTGATTGAGAGAGACTGGTAACGTTTTCTTACTAATTTTCATAGTTAAATCAGTTCAAGATAGACAATTTATTTATTTATTTATTTTCACTTTTTTTGGGCTTCTGATAAGGATTATACAGCCTAAAGAGATCCAAGGACATGTCAACTAATAATGCAATTTTCCATCATATTAGGTTAAAAAGAAAGTCTTATTAGATTTTAGTTTTTAGAGTACTGGTTCATATAGTACTTTCCTTTTGAGCTTAGTTAGATTGCAAATAGCGCATTCTAATTTGCTGGTTAAACTTCTGTTTCTGGATAAACTCAAACCATTAGCATAATTAGGAGTTTGCTGTACTTGATTGCCAAAGCAGTGTTAGAAGCTAACAATACCTTACAAATAAGAAGAGTGATTATTTTGTTAATATGGATCGAATACAATAAAAGTTTTGTAAGTAATTCATTCCACAATTGTTAACCAGAGACACTTTTGGAATGATTTTCTCTTATATGTTTTCTCAATATACAAGGTACATATTTATACACAAACAATGGTTTAGGAAAACTAAATCTATGCAATTAGCTTTGGCAAGAAAAATATAAATCCCATAACTTATGGGATATATATAAATATGGTATAAATCAACTCCTAAAATTTCTTAATCAGATCTATACAGCTCACTCCATCACTCCCTTTCAAATTGGTGCAAAGATGTCTTCAATGCTCAACTCGTCAAGTGAGCTATGGAAATTTTTGCTAGAGATTGCCTTTGTAAGTATATCAGCAAGCTAATCTTCTGATCAGACAAATGGAAATTGAACAACTCTTTCAACATTAAATTTTATAAAATGTCAATCGATCTTAATATGTTTAGTGCAGTCATGTTTAACTAGGTTATGAGAAATTTCAATGGCAGCCTTATTATCACAATTTAGGTTCATTGTTGAGCTGGGAGCAAAACCAAGTTCGAATAATAAACTTTTGAGCCATAGAAGTTCACAGAGACCCTTTGCCATTCCATGAAACTCAGCCTTGGCACTTGATAATGCAACTACTTTCTGTTTCTTACTTCTCCATATAACTAAGTTACACCAACAAAAGTGAAGTACCCAAAAGTAGATTTTCTATCAGATATGCTTCTTGCCCAATTAGCATCTATGTAGCCCTTAACATGTAAGTGACCATTCTTGGAAAACATGAGTCCTCTTCTGGGAGTTGATTTCAAGTAACGAAGTATTCGAATCATAGCATCCATATGATTTTTACTAGGACTATGCATGAATTGACTAACTATACTAATAGCATATGAAATGTCCAGATAGTATGGGATAGATATATTAAGTTACCTAATAGCCGTTGATACATCTCCTTATTGATTTGCACTTGATCTGAACATTCCCCAAATTTCTAATTCTGAACCACTACAACATCAGTTGGCTTACAATCAAGCATCCCAACCTCGGTTAGCAAGTCTAGAGCATACTTTCTTTATGAAAGAAACATGCCTTGCTTTGAACTAGCCAAATGGAAATAATGAAGAGTTAAATATTGATTATGTTGAGAAAATTGTTTTTCAAGCGATGGAGGTAAGTCAACTATTTCTTTGGAAAGGAAAGCTTGGAATAAGCCTATGGCTCAAGTTGAAAAAACATATTCATCGGATATCTCCTTTGCAAAGTTGGGTAAAATTAAATATTGATTTCAACAATAAGCTTCGAACTGAATGTGCAAGTGCAGGCGGACTATGCGAGATCTTGAGGGCATATGGGATGTTGGCTTCTTTAGAAACTTAAAGGTTTATTCCTCTATTGAAGTTGATGGTGTATTTTCACTAGTTTGGAAGTGGTATAGTCATATGGCTTTCAAAGGATTCAAGTGGAGACAGATGCGGAGGAAGCTATTAATCTAATTTCAAACTTTTCACCTATTAATTGGCTTATTCTTTGATCTAGACAAGTTAACCCATCTTCAATTTTCTACATTATTCTTTGACACATTAACCCATCTTCTACCTCATGCTCTATGTGCCATCTCATCTCGGTAGTTGTGGTACTCGAATTATACAACCTTAGTAGTCACAGGGTTAAAAGGAAGCAAATCATGTCTTTATATGGAACAACTTTATTGTCGAACTAGATGCTTCTCAATTCGATCTCTTGTATTGTAAGTGCCCATAAAACTTACATTTTGTCATATCAATGTCGTCACCCTAGTATAACATGCATCCATTAAAGCAATAGTGGATCCTTTGTACCGCTAGGCCTAATCTATGAATCAACTTTTTGTTTCATAAAAATTATCTACGACATTATTGTCTTTCAACAAAATTTTCTTACAAATTTTAGTAATATCATCAAATGCTCTTTTTGACAAATGGTGCTCGGATTTAACATTCATCAATCTTGTGGCCAATGAAAGCTGCGAGTGATTTTGACACTCGACCCCTAGTGGTATGTTTGTAGAAGCTAGAATGTCATAAAATTATTGAGCTTATAGATTGGGAGCCTAGTCCTCTTCTATTTGAGTGAAATCATGACTAGCAGCATTCATGACCATTTGCTCGTAAGGATTAACAAAATGTCTCTTCTTCATTCTCGAGCATTAGTTGTTCATTCGGGACATCATAGTCAACAAAACTAGAATTCATGAAGAGTTCGATTTCACCATGCAGTGTCCATAAAAAATAACTCTGTATGAACCCATACTTTTATCAGGTAGTACTTTACTAAATCAAGTTCTAGAAATGTAGTATTACGACACTTTTTCAATGTGCATAGACACTTTATTTTATTTTCGTCCTTCCATGCAGTTTGTGCACACACGAATTGCATAAATTGTTCTAAGCCCATAATAAATTCAAATGTGAGAAAACCATTCATAAGCCTCAAATATATCTACATGCAATTCAAGGCCATGATTTATAATTATCTACATTTATATGTTACGAGATTAATTACATCAAATAATCTAATTAACTACGCCTCGAAAATCCAACAGAGTTTTGTCTTAACATAACACTAAACTCCTTAATAATATCACATAAAAAAATAACAATATAGATATATTATATACTTATCATCATTCTGCAAAGGTATAAAAAATCAATAATATTCAACAATATTAACAATCCCACACTTATTGTACACATTCCCAATTATAAATTATATTCAACATCAACAATTAACAATCTCACGCTGATTCTACACATTCTACCAGTAATATTCTACAAATTAACTATAAATAATATTCGACAACAATAATCCCACATGACTATTGCTACATTTCTAATAATATTCAAAAATAATAACATTCAACAAAATCAAATTATTAATTTTAACTGTAATTTATATTTCTATTTCATATATTTTTAACTATATTGTAATTTAAAATGATATAACTTATTTAATTATTAATTTATAAATTAATTACTTAATTTGAATATATGTATATACACACACCAAACTGAAGTTTTGGAGATTCAAAAAATCATGGAACTAGTTCCAACTTATAAATATAAAATATTGATTCTGACTTGTACATATATATATATACACACACACACACAAACTGAACCGAAGCTTTGGAGATTCAAAAAATCTTGGAACCAATCCCAACTTATAAAAATAAAGTATTGATTCTGACTTGCACCAATAATTCGAGACAATACAGTTTGAATATTCGAGTGTAATTGGTCAAAATAATACAATCTAGGACTCAGAGACTTCGGGTATTCTACCCTACTAAGGTTGAATTCAACCTTAGTAAGATAGAATTTCACTGTATTAAGGTCAAACTCATCTTTATTTATGATGAATTCAATCTTATTACGAATGAATTCAACCTTATTAAGGTCAAATTCAATATTATTAAAGTCAGATTTGATTTTGATAAGGTCAAATTCAACTTTAATAAGATTGAATTCTATCAAAATAAGGTTGAATTCTATCATATTAATATTCACTATTCTTATAGATTTTTACAATGCAAATAAATATAAGAAATGAAATAAAAAACTAAATATTATATATATATGAACCATATTCTACATTGGTAATAAATATTTTTGCCAAATTTTTCATTGGCTTTTTTACAATAATATATATATATATATATATATATATATATATATATATATATATATATATATATATATATATCTGTGTGTGTGTGTGTGTGTGTGTGTAATTATAAAATTAATATAATAGTAAGCACATTATAAAATATACAATACTAAATATAAAATTAAAAATTGTTTTTTGATGGGGTAGACATAGGCATCTTTACTTCATATTGGAGGAGGGGTATGTGCTTAATCATTTTGAGCTACTTTCTTTTCTCTTTTAACTTCTAGAAAATGTCATACATTTCCATTAAAGGATAAATATCTAAAATCATTTCCCAGACATATGGTCCAATACATATGATATTTGCCTCTTTATGTTCTCTTTGACTTCAGCCCTCAATTCATCATAAAGATTTTTTTTTTCTTCAGATATATTATCTTTAGGTTTTCTGCTGAGGGAGGATTCTACCAATCACCGAGTCTGAGTTTGAGGGTAGTTGCTGCATTTTTCAAAATTTTAAGACTTTTCCATTTTTAATAGAGAGTTGTTGCACAACAATTTTGAAAATACCAATAGTCATGCTAATTACTCATATTTGTTTCATTTCCCAAAGGGATATGATTTATTTTATTGTTTAGATTAACTTGTGTTTTTATATAGTGTATGTATGTATATGTATTCTATATATATGCACATATGTGTGCATGTGTATATATATATATATATATATATATATATATATATATATATATATATATATATATATATATATATATATATATATAATTCATTTTATTGTTTAGATTAACTTGTGTTTTAAATAATTTTTTCGATATATAAATTTTGAATAATTTAAAACACTAATTAATTCCTTTAAACTGTTAATTATTTAACAATGTTCAACCTTAATAAACTTGAACACAACTTTATTAAGGTTGAATTCATCCTTAATAATGTTCAACCTAACCTTATTATAGTTTAATTTGACTTTACTAAGGTTGGATTCAACCTTAATAAAGTTGAATTCAATGCTGAATTAAACTGTGTTAATGAGTTTTATACACAATACATAAGAAAAAACACATATTATAGAAAATTATCATAATATTATATTATTACATAATACATGGTATATAACTAACTACTTATTACAAATTTTCAATATAATAAGTTTTGCTTCAGATCTTATGCTTACAAATTAAAATTAACACTTATCATAGTATACCATTATTGATAAGTGTTGAAAACACTATATTTTGGCCCTTGTTCTTAATGTATTTTATGCCTCCAATTAAGTTTAATCTATTTGTTTTAGTGCTTTCACAGTTCTTTTAGTTAATCTAGTGTCAAAGGATGCGATGATCCGATTGTGACTCAAGATGGTGGAAGATCCAAGCCAAAATGATGATTTTCGGAAGAATATGGGCTGCCACGGGTTGAGCCATGGCTAGGATTCTAGCTGTGTGATAAGAGAAAAGTAGCAAATTATCAAGTAGCCCGCCACGAGTGGAGGCACAGTTGAGGTCTCACTCATGGGAAGTTATGTTTTTTTTTTTAATCTTCCATTGCCATGACTAGAACCCTAACCGCGAGTCCAGTGGTGTGCATTAGAAATTTCAAAAATATAAAACCAGATCTGATAGCATTTTGAGAGAGAGTCGTCGAGGGATTAGAGAGAGAATAGTAAGGGAAATGAAACATTAAAGATCGTGGATCAAAGAATAGGATTTCTCTGCACTTAATTCATAAATTGTTTGGGATTTCTTACTTCTTTAATTCTTTCTTTGATTTCAATGTGTGATATGAACTAGTTCTTTCTAATTTGGGTATTGATGAACCCTAGAACTTTTTGTATAGATTGAATTACTTTTTATTCAATTAAATCATTCCTTGAGTTGTTTTATCTTTATGATAATTATTGCTTAAATACCAATTGATAATTGCATGCTTATTAATTGGGGATTGTTTTCATATAATTGACTAGAGATAGCTTTATGTGAATTGATCATTCATTGAGATTGGGGGTTGATTGGGGCACTAGAGATAGGCTTACAAGACTTATTTGCTAGTTAGTTTCTCAAATCTAAAGCATGACCTAGTTGAGTTTGCTTGAGAAGAGATTCCTTGCATTCCTCTTGGGAAATAGGGATTTAATTACTCGAGAGAGATTTTTATCTAATTTAGTGAAACGCCAACTCAACTTATGGAATGAATTTGATTGATGTGTAATTTATGATATACAATTAGGGGCTAAGGGGATTCAATACTGGAATGGGCCTTTATCCCTTATTTCATCTCCTTTTTCCTTCTTGTTATTTACTTAAATTAGATTTTAGTTTAGTTTGAATATAATTATAATCATTCTCATCAACACCAATTTGATTAACTAGACATTAGCAGACATTTGAGCTACTACTTACGTAAAGTCTCTAGTGGAACGATAACTCACTCACTACTGTATTGCTTGTGCGATTTGTACACTTGCAAAATATGCATCAAGTTTTTGGTGCCGTTGCAAGGGACTTTTTAGAGTAATATTAGCAATAAAGTTGAAGCTAGTGATTTACTTTTTATTTTTATTTGTATTTAATTTTTATTGTTTTTTTCTTTGCGAAATTCTCTTTTCAGGTACCCTTTTCTATTTATGACCAGAGCTAGTTTCTCCAATCTACTTGAATTTGATCTAAAGCTAGAGAGAACATTGAGACAAAAAGCAAAAGGAGGAACGGGAACTAGCCTTGGTAGGAGAGATAGCAGACCTAGAAGACATTGATTCAGAAGAAGAGGTTGAAATAATGGCAGAAAACCAGCCAAGAACCATGCAAGAATATGCAAGGCCCACCCTTAATGGGGCTGACTCAAGTAGACAGAGGCTGATAGTCACTGCAAACAATTTTGAAATTAAGCCAAATGTGATATAGATGGTGCAGCAGACTTGCCAATTTGATGGCTTCCCAGATGAAGATCCTAATGCTCATCTTAAGAATTTTTTGGAGATTTATGACACATTTAAGATCAATAATGTCTCAAATGATGCAATTAGGCTGCGTTTGTTTCCTTTTTCACTCTGGGACAAACCAAAGAATTGGCTCAAGTATTTCTCAGCTGGCACTTTTACTATATGGACTCAATTAGCAGAGAAATTCTTAAAGAAATACTTTCCACCATATAAGATCGCTAAGTTGAGGAACGACATAACTTCCTTCCTTCAGCAAGATGGTGAGACTCTTTATGATGCATGGGAAAGATTTAAAGACTCGTTGAGGAAGTGTCCACATCATCGCCTTCCACTATGGCACCAGATTCAATCCTTTTACAATAGTTTAAACTATACAAGCAAGTAGTCTATCAATGCAACAATCAATGGTTCCATTAACAACAAGACACCTGAAGAGGCAAGGGACTTGATTGAAGACATAGGTCTCACAAACTATCAGTGGCAAGTCCCCAAAGATTAGAGAAGAATTGGAGGGGGTGGTTCACATCAGGTGGACCCAATTGTCGTATTGACCACTCAGCTTGAAGCCATGAACAAAAAAATAGATTCCTTGACAACATCTTCATTTGGAAGACAAGCTCAAGTTATGTGTTGTGATTGGTGGGGGGGAGGACACTAAAGTCAAGATTGCCAAAGTGGTAATAATTTTGCCAAGCCAGAGCAGGTAGATTATATGGGAAATACTCCGAGATAGTAGAACAACTCCTATAGCAACACATATAATCTAGGGTGGAGGAATCACCCTAATTTCTCATGGGATAATCAGTCTAACCTAAGACCTCCACCTGGATTTCAGTAGTAGCCTCAATACCAGCTAGCTCCACCTAAGAAGACTTCTTTAGAGGAGATGATGGAGAAATTTATTGAGTCTCCTGACCAAAGGCATAAGGCAACTGAGACAACACTTAGGAATCAAAAGGCTTCCATTCATAATTTAGAAAATCAGATGGACAAGATTGTTAAATGCTTAGTGACTAACCACAAGAAAGTTTGCCTAGCAACACTAAGGCAAACCTAAAAGAACAGCTGAAAGCATTCACTCTAAGGAGTGGCAAGCAAGTTGAGGGGGCTGTTAAGAAAAACTAAGAAAAAGTGGTTAGGGAAGAGGCACAGGGTTCCATTGACAAAGAAGCTGAAAAGAAGTTACAGAGAGGGAGAAGGCAGCAGTGGAGAAAGAGAGAAAAGAAGCAACACAAGAGCCTACCCCGACGATAAAGGAGTATCAGCCTCGAGTGCCATATCCAGCTCGTTTGCATAAGGATAAAATTGATGCTGAGTTCGGTAAGTTTTGTGAATTATTTAAGCAACTTCATATTAACATACCATTTGCTGAGGCTTTATCACAAATGCCCAAATATGCTAAGTTTTTAAAAGAGCTACTTTCTAACAAAAGAAAGATCGAAGAGGTATCATTTGTGCATTTGTCAAAAAAGAGCTCGACAATTTTGCAAAAAATGTTACCTAAGAACTTAAAAGACCCTAGTAGTTTTAATATTCCATATTTCATAGATAACCTTTCGATTCAAAATGGCTTAGCTGACTTGGGGGTTAGCATTAGTGTTATGCCCTACAAGATGTTTAAAGAATTAGGTATTGGAGAACCTAAACCAATACATATGACTATTCAGCTTGCTAATAAGTTTGTGGTACATCCTCGAGGGATTTTGGAAGATGTGTTGGTAAAAGTCGGGGAATTTATTTTCCCCAATGACTTTATCATCATTGATATGGATGAAGACGCAGATGTTTCACTTATCCTTGGTAGGCCATTCCTAAATACAGCTCGCGCCCTTATTGATGTACATGATGGCACATTAACTTTAAGAGTGGGGAGCAAAAAAATTGTCTTTCATATTGCTAATGTTATGAAGTATCCACTTAAACTTGATGAGATGGATTCATGCGATGATGTTGTTGAGCATGAAACTGTCAATTTTGTTACTAACATTATTTCTAAGGATCCCCTTGAGTTGTGTTTGGTGTAGGAAATTGTTAAGGATTAGGAAGCAAAAGAGCAGCTAGCTTATTTGGAGGCAAGCAAGTCATTTAAGAGTCAGGCATTTGAACCAATTGAAATGCCTAAGGAAGAAAAGATGAGGCCTTCCATAGTAGACCCACCTATTTTGGAACTTAAACCCCTTCCAAAGCACTTTGAGTATGGATTCTTGGAAAAGGGAAAAAAGTTACCAATAATTTTGAATGCTAGCCTATCTTCCCAGCAAAAAGCTAGATTGATTAAAATGCTAAAAAGTACAAAAAGGTAATAGCTTGGAAGATAGCAGACATTGAGGGTATTAGTCCGTCATTTTGCACTCATAAAATACTTATGGAGGATGAGTTTAAAGTAGTTGTGCAGCCACAAAGGAGACTAAACCCAAAGATGAAGGAGGTAGTGAAGGCTGAGGTGATCAAATTACTTGATGTGGGAATCATCTATCCAATTTCAGATACCTCCTGGGTAAGCCTAGTTCAAGTAGTACCAAAGAAAGGAGGAATGACCATAGTGCCTAATGAGAATAATGAACTCATCCCTACAAGAACGGTCACCAGATGGAGGGTCTGCATTGACTACCAAAAGCTAAATGATGCAACCAGAAAAGATCATTTTCCATTACCCTTCATTGACCAAATGTTGGAAAGGTTGTCTGGACATGAATACTACTATTTTTTGGATGGTCTTTTGGGTTGCTTTTAGATTCCTATTGCTCTAGAAGACCAAGAAAAGACAACCTTTACTTATCCTTATGGTACCTTTGCATATGGGAGGATGCCATTTGGTTTGTGCAATGCACCAGCCACTTTCCAACGGTGCATGACGGCAATTTTTGATGAGCTGATTGAAGATATCATGGAGGTTTTCATGGATGACTTTTCAATCCATAGGGACTCCTTTGATGACTGTTTATTGAATTTGGAGAGAGTTTTAGTTCGGTGTGAAGAGACCCATCTTGTGCTCAACTGGGAGAAGTGTCACTTTATGGTTAGTGAAGGCACAGTTTTGGGGCACAAGATTTCATGCAAGGGTATTGAGGTGGATCGAGCAAAAATTGAAACCATTGAAAAATTGCCACCTCCTATAATTATGAAGGCGATTAGAAGCTTTTTAGGGCATGCTGGGTTTTATCGAATGTTTATTAGAGACGTCTCAAAAATTGCTCGCCCTTTGACAAGGTTGCTTGAGAAGAACACTGAATTTATCTTTGATGGAGAGTGTCTAAAAGCCTTTACTATTTTAAAAGAGAAGTTGATACATGCTCTGATCATGGTGGCTCCTGATTGGAATCTTCCCTTTGAGTTGATGTGTGATGCGAGCGACTTCACAGTTGGGGCAGTTTTGGGCCAAAGGAAGGAGAAACATTTTCAATCTATCTATTATGCCAGCAAAACATTAAATGAGCCCCAAGCTAACTACACCACTACAGGAAAAGAGCTGCTGGCTGTTGTTTTTGCTTTTGACAAGTTTCATTCATATTTGATCTTGTTAAAAGTAGTGGTTTACATGGATCACTTGGCTTTGAGATACTTGTTCTTAAAAACTAATGCAAAGCCAAGATTAATTCGATGGGTATTATTGCTATAACAATTTGATTTGGAGATACAAGATAAGAAAGGAGCAAAAAACCTTGCAGTAGATCACTTGTCCATATTGGAGAACCCAAACTTGGAGTAGCTAAAAGAAGAGGATATTGATGATAACTTCCCTGATGAGCAACTTTACGCTATGATAAGTTTGGTAAGTGGTTCTAATCTTAATCTTGAATTCCATTGGTTTGCAGATTTTGAAAATTTTCTTATTGCTAGGGAACTTCCAAAAGATTTTTCATATTAGCAAAAGAAGAAATTATTTTCTGACCTAAATATTACTTTTGGGAGGATCCCTTTCTTTTTAGAATTTGTGCTGACAGGATAATCAGGAGATGTGTGGGATGGCCTAAGAATATGAGCATTCTAAAGCAATGTCATAGTGGGCCAGCTGGAGGACATTATGGACTTAGCAAGACTGCTCAGAAAGTTTTAGAGTCAGGATTCTATTGGCCAACTCTTTTCAATGATAACTATAACTTTGTGCAATAATGTGATCATTGCCAAAGAACAAGTAACATCTCATCTCGTGATGAGATGCCCTAAAATGGTATTCTTGAGTGTGAGGTTTTTGATGTATGCATCATTGACTTTATGGGATTTCCAAGTTCTTTTGGCAATAAATACATTTTAGTAGCTATTGATTATTTGTCCAAACGGGTAGAGGCTCAAGCTTTACCTACAAACGATGCTAAGGTGGTAGTTGTGAACCCTTAATTTTACACCTTCCAGTATGTGTTCAAACCTCAAAAGCACTCAGGCTCGGTAAACAAACCTTTAAAAGTCAAAAACTCTCAAAATGGAAAAATCAAAATATTTGTTTTTGACATTTGAACTCTTTCAAATCATCTGGGACTGAATAACGAGTATAATGCAATTGGAATCGTGTAAAACAGATGAGAAATGAGCAAGAACGGGCAAAAATGGGTGAAATGGAAAAAAGAGGAGCCTATTACCACAGAGCTCTGCGGCATTGCCGCAAAGCCCTCTGCGGAACCACAAAGGGCTGTGAGGCACTACCATAAAGGTCTCTGTGGAGCCGCAAAGGCCTCTGTGGCAACTCCAGTGAAATTTTTATTTTTTGCTATCCCACATCTTATTTGAACAATTTCTATGCTCCAAACCTCCTCCTATATATAGAAGGCCTCCCCACACTTCAAAACATCAATTTCTAGAGCTTGAAAAGCAATAACTTTAAGCAAAATGCTTTACATTTGCTCCTTGCTTCGCAAAGTGAGTTGAAGGGTTTCTCTTTGATTCCTACCCGACTAGTTTAAGGCTTTCTGCCCGCCTGTTTGATGCAAGTCTCTTGCCTAAGGCTCTTATCCGCTGCCCAAGGCTAGCCACCACCAACCGTTTGAGGCTATCTGCCTCCTGCCATCCAAAGCCAACCGCCGTCCGAGGTAAGTTCCCTTTTCCTTTAATTTTCTATCGTCTAAATTTTCTTGCCTCTTTTAGTTAGTTAATTGAATTGATTTATCTAGATTGCTAGCTAATTAACTTGGTAATCAATTAAATTAATTAATTAACTCAACCCTTTTTTAATCAATCAGTCAAAACATGATAAAGTGGCTAGGCTAAACTAACCCCTTCGCAAGAAGGAAGAACTACATGGGTTCTGATTCCCATTCAAAGGGATACGTAGGCATGCTTGGTTCAAGTATCGAATCCAATTAAAACTAACCAACTTTCCCCCCTATCACCTTCTTCACTTACTATTATTTTGTTTTCTTTTACTTTGTTATTAGGCTTAGTTTGGGGACTATGTAACTTCCTTAGAACCCATAAGGCTTAGAGGAGGTATCTCCTAAGTTTGGATTTCATTGTAATATTAACTCTCTTTTATTTTGAATTCTAATTGTGTATAAAATTTATGGATTGAATGATCATGCATATTATAAATTGTCCATGCATTTTAATTGTTCATGAAACATATTTTTAAGTCACTCTTATATTAATTGGCCAAACTTAGTTTGTTCAATTACACCAAAAACCTAGTCCCCGAATCCTCTTTGGTTTTGAGGCTAGTGATCTTTTTCCTTTTGGGTAATAATTGGAGTCAAATGGGTTTTTTCCTTATATTTTCCCAAATAAAAACAAATTAAGGTGGTGACTTCTAAAAATAATTTTCTAATATATCAAAGATAAGCCTAAGGGCTTCCTTGTGAGTTCTTTCCCAAATGAGCATTTTGATTCCCTTTAGCGGATCGGAAAGGTACTTGAGCGAAGCCTCACAGTAGTGAAGTTCCTTAAGAAACTCTTCTCTAGGTTTGGCACTCCAAAAGCCATTATAAGCGATAAAAGGACTTACTTTTGCAACAACCAATTAGAAAAAGTGCTGAAAAGATTAGGTGTTACACACAAGCTTGCTACCCCCTATCGTCCGCAGACAAGTGGTCAGGTAGAAAGCTCAAATAGAGAACTCAAGAGAATTCTTGAGAAGTCAATAGAGTGCTCTAGGAAGGATTGTTCAGAAAAGCTTGATAGCTCTCTATAGGCTTATAGGACTGCCTATAAAACCCCTTTGGGTACCATACCATATAGATTAGTCTATGGAAAGGCTTGTCATTTTCCAGTTGAGATTGAGCATAAGGCCTATTGGGCTATAAAGCAAGTTAACCTTGATTTAGATACTACATGTACCAAAAGAAATTTGCAGGTTAATGAGCTTAATGAATGGAAATTGGCAGCTTATGACAATGCAAGGATGTACAAGG
Source organism: Reutealis trisperma (assembly GCA_947687605.1). Lineage (NCBI taxonomy): Eukaryota > Viridiplantae > Streptophyta > Magnoliopsida > Malpighiales > Euphorbiaceae > Reutealis > Reutealis trisperma. The sequence goes on from CANTUT010000578.1 coordinate 115,337, forward strand.
AGAGAACCAAGAGATAGCATGATTCTTGAATTAAGCAAGGGAGAGACTTCAAAGCAGGAGATCAGGTATTACTCTATAACTCTAGGCTGAGGCTTTTCCCAAGAAAATTAAAGTCTCGGTGATCAGGTCTATTTGTTGTTAAAAATATCTTTCCCTATGGAACAGGTGAATTAAGTCATCCTGAGAAGGGTGATTTTAAAGTAAATGGTCAAAGGCTTAAACTATATTTTGGGGGAAAATTGAATCAAGTGATAGAGATTGAGCATCTCTAGGATTCGGGGTGAGCAACCACCCTAAACGTCTAGCTAAGATGACGTTAAAGAAGTGCTAGGTGGGTGGCAACCCACTGTTTTAATTAAGCTTTATTTTTCTATCTTGAGTTGTTTTAAATAATATATATATATATATATATATATATATATATATATATATATATATATATATATATATATATATATATATATATATATATATATATTATTTTAAGTTCTTCAGTTTTATTTTTTATCTTTTTTATCTTTATTTTAGTTTTTGTCGCTCATTGGTTGCATTAGATTTGTCATGTAGTTTTTGGGGGGAGGAAAAAATTAATTGAGAAATGCATAACCTACCTACCCCCTCATGAAATTGTCATTCATTATGGGCTTTTAATGAGAGAACTACACAGATAGACTATGCTCTGAATTGAATTTGTTGCTCTCACCTAGTTGAAAGTAGGTTTGCAAGTATGAGTTCTAAGAATCCTAAAGGCCATAGCTCCAAAAACAAACGGGATTCCTCTCCTCCATCCATGACCCCTAAACAAGTAATAGCTTTTTATGCTTACAATAGGGCATACCCAGCTATGAATGAGTGCACTTTTTCCCTAGAGGAGATAGTGGCAAAGGAAAATGAGGCCAAAAAGGCTAATAATGTGCAAATCGATGCTGTAGAAAGTGATTTCACGCAGCAAGAATCACCAAAAGGGGAGAGCAGTGAACCTCCAAAGGTGAAAAGGGGAAGAGGGAGGCCTAGGAAGGAGAAGTGAGGAGTCAGCTTGACCTAGTTTAGATTACACTGGAATGAACTTTACTAAATAATTGTAATTCTAGGCTAGGCATTCCATCTATCATTCTTGTATGAGCAATTAGCTATCTTTCATGTTTCATGTTTCTTGTTTTTTTTATTATGTTCTATCTTAATGTAGTTTTTCTATTTCGTGCATAACTCCCATGTATTCACTTTTGTTTTATCTTTTAAAAAAAAAGGGAAAATCGGATGACACGGTTGAAACCTCAGCCGTTCCTTTAGCCGTGTGATAAGAAAACTTAATATTTTTTTGGCAGTATCATGACACAACTAAGACCTCAGTCGTGCCTTAAGCTGTGTGATAAGGAATTTAATTTTTTTCTAGCAATAGTATCACATGGCTAGGACCACGGCTGAGTCTCCACCCGTGTGATAAGGAAAATTTAATTTCAGTTTGGCAGAAGCATCACACAGCTGGGACCATAGCTAAAGCCCAGGTCATGTGATGCACCTAAAGAGGTTGTATCATGGCCATGGGTGGAATCCCAGCCATAGGGTCACCTATGGGCACAGCAAATAAAAGAAAAAAAAAGAAACGCAGCACTTGACACACTGCACATTTTTAATTTTCCTTCTTTTCCCTTTTCTTCCCTCACCTCTCCTACACTCAAAATCACACACCATCCCTTCCAAACCAATTTTTGCACTCAAGGACGCATTCTTCAAGTAATTTCAAACACACACACTCTCTCTCTCTTCGGATTCTTCACCACAGTATGGAAATCTCATTTTCCTTTGATTTTTGCTCATTTTATTATTTTAAATCATCTTCTTCTTGTGTTTTGTAGAGATTCACATGATTGAGGGTAGAATTTTTGATTTTAGGGATTTGGGTTGAGCATAAACACATTACATCTGATTTCTAAGTGAGAGAAACCAATAAATTTAGGCAATGAGTGTGTGTTGGTTTGTTTTTGGATGGCAAATCCTGCAATGGTGACTATCTATTGTTTGAGTTGTTTGGGTTTATGTTTGTTGAATTATTTGAAGTGTAGTTTGTCTAACTATGGTTAAGGAATGTTGGAAATTGGTTGGGGCATTTTGTATTGGTTTGTACATTCTATTTTTGGGAATGAGCTGTTTATGGCATCGTAATGCCAAAATTCTAACGACAATTTTTCCCTATTTTTCTTATTATTTGGGTTGGATTGTGTTGTTTTACAACTATGGTGCTTAAGAAATAATCCATAAAGGCAACCAAATTGCCAACCAAATGGGCTAGAGGGGAAGGTAGTTCCCGCAACCCATCGCTAGCAGTAGCCGCTATGGTTTCTTTCATTCCAAACCATATGTGTGTCTAGTTTGCTGACCTAGAGTCTCGTGCTCACTTTGAGCAATTGACTAACAAAGACTTCGAGCCTACATGACAGATTGACTGGGGCTTTATGCAATATATTAGCTTAGACAAAGAGCTTCAGGGATGGATATCACAACCGGGCTAGAAGGGATTTTTTGCAATCACTGAGCCAGCTTATTGGGAATTGACGCTGGAGTTTTATTGTACCCTTCAAGTTGATCTGAAGGTGCTCTCAGTCTGAAAGAAGATGCTATGGTTCAGGTTGGGTACCAAGCATTTTGAGATAAGCATCAATGATTTAGCAGTGGCGATGGGTTTATATATGGAGGAGGAGCTACATACTGATGTCTATCTTGAGACTCCTATTGGCTTTCCGAATGATAATGTCCTTAATCAGGTGTGGGACAAATTCATTCTAGTGGGTAAGAGATTTGATGCCTTAGTCTTTAAAGCATCCCAGTTTACTTCCTTCAGTCTATGAGTTCTTCATTTTCTTCTAACGAAGACCATTTTTGGCAGAAGGGACAATGGAGGGGCTATGACTAGACAAGAGCTATTTTATTTGATGTGCACGCATGAGGACAGGAGGTGCAATGTGGCTTATTCTCTTATGCGGTTCTTTGATGATCAGTCTAAGAGGGGCAAGTCCGGAGCATTGTTTGGAGGGATGTATATCACTAAGCTCGCTAGGAGCTTAGGTGTTTTTGACAGCTTGCCTCCGATGACACTAGATGGCATGCCTAAGCTGATCGGGTACACCACATTACTATGGATGGATAAGACGAAGAGCTTTATGCCAGTTTTTACCCCTCCACTAGATCCAGTAGCTTTTGAGCCTGCTTTAGTTCCTGCTACTGACACCACTACTCAGCATCCTGCTGCTGCCAGTACTTCTGTTACTATTGGTACTTCCATTGCTTTCAGGCCTTCTTCTTCATTAGCCGTACCTCCTTTCTTCGGCCCAACCCTATTCCAAGATTGGATGTCATATATGGGAGTGGATGATGCGAACGACAAGAAGCCCACTAAATTTGAGAGACAGATATGCCGGTTAGAGAGGACCATGACAGGTCTTTAGGTCCAGCAGAATAGACTCCTCACCAACTAGCATCATATCCTGACTATATTGCAGTGCCAGCAGGAGACTCTTGAGTTTGAGGTGCAAAATCGAGCACGGCTTCAGCAGTCCATGCTAGATTATTGGGGAACTCAAGGGTATGTGCCTCCTACCCCTACACCGCAGCCATAGCAAAGACAACCTCCAGTTCAATTTAAGTCCGATGATGGCGAGGGGAGTGATGACTTTGATGACCCCATGGATGATTGATCCTTCCATTTTCTTTTTCTTTTTCTTTTATTCTTTTATATATTTTACGCTTTGGATTACTGTATTTATACTATTTAGGCTTTTTTTTTATTTTTATTTCTCTTTTTATGTTCTATTTTTATTTTATTTTATTTTTCTTTCTTAGCCTAATTTGAGTCTGTAGAACAAATAATGACATGGCATGGACTATGGAATAGACTGATATGGAAATTCGATAACAGGGCAGTTTTTCTTTATCTTTCTTCTTCTCCTTATATGTTTTTCTTTATATTCATTTCCAAACTCATTGGGGACAATGTGTTATTTAACTATGAGGGAGGGATATTTATTTGTTTATTTGCTTATTTATTTATTCTTTCTGTGTTTTGTCTCAAGTGAGCTAAATTGTAATAATGGTATGAATTAGAGTGATTCCCTTTTTAGCTCATAATTGATGATTATTTTTCTTTATATATGACAATCTCTCATTGATGTTTGGCTTGATTGAATGGATCATTTGCTAAGGATTAAGTATGGTAGTTGTAATTAGGGAATTAAACTGATGAAATTTGCATTACTGGAGTTTGAAACCTTAGTTACATTTTTGAGCATATATTGATTCCTTTGTGACTTAAGTTAAGATTAGTAAGATAAACTTAATATCTTAGGTTCCTTGACTATTTTTCTTGATAAAAAAATAATAAATAAATAATAATAAATAACATATAATTTTATTTTTTCTTGCATATGGAGCTTTGAAAATTTTTCCCTATTCTGCTAATTTTGACTCTTCTAACATAAGGAGTTGAAATTATGAATGCTAGTAACCATTTGGATTTGTGATTCTAATTGAGTAACTGGGGGTCGGCATCACAAATGTTTACCTTCATGTCAAAAGGCTAGTATGATGATTCAAACAAGTCGGGCTCATTGAAAAAAAAAAGTGCAATAAAGTTACATTTGAATGTTAAAGTCAATAGAAAAATCGAGAGAGTAGTCAGGTGCCTAAGAGAAAATCCTTCATTTCTTACTTTTGTTTGGCTTTTGTTTCTTTGGGATTGTATGCTCAATCTTTTAACTCTAGAATTTAGACTTCAGGATTGTGAGTTTTATCTTTGAGTATGAGGTTCTTTGATTTGTAGATCCTTTAATTTGACTGCTACATTTGAGAATTAGTTTTTTATTTTGAGATTTAAGCCTTATTGATTTGAGTATTGTCAATCTTGGTGTTTTCTTTTCGTGTTAAAGGGGTTGTCCATTTTCTAAACTATTATTGTAATTTAGTTTGCTTAAGGACAAGCAAAAACTCAAGCGTGGAGGAATTTGATAAGTGTTGAAAGCACTATATTTTGGCCCTTGTTCTTAATGTATTTTATGCCTCCAATTGAGTTTAATCTATTTGTTTTAGTGCTTTCACAGTTCTTTTAGTTAATCCAGTGTCAAAGGATGCCATGATCCGAATGTGACTTAAGATGGTGAAAGATCCAAGCCAAAATACTGATTTTTGGAAGAATATGGGCTGCCACGGGTTGAGACACGGCTGGGATTCTAGTCGTGTGATAAGAGCAAAGTAGCAAATTATCCAGTAGCCTCCCACGGGTAGAGGCATGGCTGAGGTCTCAACCATAGGAAGTTACATTTTTTTTTATTCTTTCTTTGCCATGGCTGGAACCCCAGCTGTGGGTCCAGTGATGTGCATTAGAAATTTTAGAAATATAAAACCAGATCTGATAGCATTTTGAGAGAGAGTCACCGAGGGATTAGAGAGAGAATAGTAAGGGAAAGAAGACATTAAAGATCGCAGATCAAAGAACAGGATTTCTCTACACTTAATTCATGAATTGTTTAGGATTTCTTACTTCTTTAATTCTTTCTTTGGTTTCAATGTGTCTTATGAACTAATTCTTTCCAATTTGGGTATTGATGAACCCTAGAACCTTTTATATAGATTGAATTACTTTTTATTCAATTAAATCATTCCTTGAGTTGTTTTATCTTTATGATCATTATTGCTTAAAAACCAATTGATAATTGCATGCTTATTAATTGGGGATTGTTTTCATATAATTGACTAGATATAGCTTTATGTGAATTGATCACTCATAGAGATTGAAGGTCGATTAAGGCATTAGAGATAAGCTTACAAGACTTCTTTGGCAAATAGTTTCTCGAATCTAAAGCATGACCTAGTTGAGTTTGCTTGAGAAGAGATTCCTTGCATTCCTTTTGGGAAATAGGGATTTAATTACTAGAGAGAGATTTTTATCTAATTTAGTGAAATGTCAATTCAATTTATGGAATGAATTTGATTGATGTGTAATTTATGATATACAATTAGGTGCTAGGGGATTCAATACCTGAATGGGCCTTTATCCCTGATTTCATCTCCTTTTTCCTTCTTTTTATTTACTTAAATTAGATTTTAGTTTAGTTTGAACATAATTATAATCATTCTCATCAACACCAATTTGATTAACTAAACATTAGTAGACATTTGAGCTAGTACTTACGTAAAGTCTCTAGTGGAATGATAACTCACTCACTACTGTATTGCTTGTGCGGTCTGTACACTTGCAGAATACACATCAATTATTTAATAATATACTTCAATATTCAATTGTTCAATAATTCAATTCAATTCATTGGAAAGATTTTATTGAGAAATTAAATTGATTGTCATTGCATTGCTACACAAATAAAGTGTGGATAAATAGTGAAAACATCAACTAAAATCTCTATATAGTACCCACTCTTTGACTTAGTTGGAGCTTGGATTGAATGGCAGATAATGACACTGTGGGCACTGGGCAATTAAGATCAAGTTCAAAGCAACAGCAAAATCTAGTCAATCATGAAGCATCATACAGGTAAGAAACATCAGGCAGGCAAGACTTAGTAGTTAATAGGAAGCATTAGGCAGGCAAATTAAGGATCTCAATAGCAGAAGGCTAGCAGAACATAAATAGTAGGCCAATAAAGCCATAAACATTAAGTAGCAACTAAATCACCAAGGGCAATAACTCAAAAAACAAAAATCAACTCATAAAGCACAAAGCCACAACTTTATTAAAGTTAAACTCAACATTATTAAAGTTGAACTAAACTATATTATGGTTGAATTCAAAGTTAAAAACATTGGAAGTTGACTTTGTTAAGGTTGAATTTAACTTTAATAAGAATGAATTCAATGTTAATAAGGTCAAATTCAGCCCAAATATGGTCGAATTCAAACTTAATAATGATGAATTCATTGTGATTAAGGTTAATGGTATTAGGGTTGAACTTAATTTCATTTACATTGAATTCAATTTGAATTTTTTATAAATATATCAATATCAATAATTGACAATAAATATTAAAAAACTCATATATTTATCTTGTAAATAAAATATCAACCTTAGTTCTTAGAGCCATACTTTCCATTATTTATGTTTCTTCCAAAAAATCAGATTGTGTATTGTGCAAAAATTAAAAAAAATAAATTTCATTTACAAGTGCAAAATTTTGAAAATATATACCATCTTCCTAATTTTCAAGTTTTGAGAGTGTTTCTTAAGAGTAATAGGTTGATTGTTGTTTCTTAACAAGTTTTGGCAGCAAATGAGCACCTCAAAATTGTAGGAGTCAAAGAGCTCTAAATTGGTCTAAAGTTTACCCACTAGTGCTAAATGCTAGCTCACTTGCTATAGTTGAACATTGTATAGCAAACACATCCCTTACAACCTTAGACAACAAAGGGAACCTATTGTATTCACTTTTCACCATCCTAGGAGGTTAAATTCTTTTGTAAATGGTTCCTCCCTCTCATCCAAATAAATATCTATTTCATATTTCTCAACTATATTACTCTGCTTTACTTTACGAAATAAATATGGGTCAATATCATTATCTATGTTGCTCTCAAGTGTCATTTGAGTAACTGAAGTTGATTTGCTAGATCATAAGATATCATTATTTATTTTGAACACATTAATAATCTCATTCAGAGCTCTTTTAACTCTAGATATAAGATTTGATGCCTCTAGCTCATTATAATGCTCAGTGTACTTGGCACTTAAGTACTCCATTTTATACCTAGGATCTAATACCATTGCAAACAAATAGCACAACATTCATTTCATCTAAACTACGTTAATATTTGTCAAATTTGGCTCTTATGTGCTATCTCATAGTAGGAAGATCATATTCTAAGCTACTGGCTCACAACTTTAACTCCCTAAGTATTTTAAGAATTTTAAGGAAGTATAAATTAGACGTAGAGTATAAAGTGCTAGATATTTTATAGGTAACATCATAAAATCTTTTTAGGAACCTGTATTTCTCCTTGCATTATCCCAACCATACTTATTAGGCGACTCTTCTCCAAACTCAATTATTAACTTAAGATCTACATCCTACATCTTTTCAAAGGTTGTCTGATACCTTACTATTGTTTGTAACATGTGATAGATGAAATTCCACCTTGTTGGGTAATCTAAACATAGCGATGCTTTATAATGATTTGAAGTTTGTCACAACACTCTATAAAATAGGTCCTTTCTTTGCGGGCTGCTCATATTATACACTATCACATTCTTAATTTTGGAAATTGCCTTTCCAACATATTCCATTCCATCCTTCACAATCAATTGAAGGATGTGACACAACACCTAATATGAAATGTTTCCCCACTAAAAATAAATGTAGCTTTTATCATTAATTTTATCAATAATAATGCACATGACTTCACTAATCTTTTGCTCTTCCATGAAAAATTCAATTGCACTCCAATATTAACTATTTTGTGACTCTTAATGACACATAAATTCATAATAAAATGCAAAATTCCATTCATCATAAATAAAATTCTTTTATGATTTGAATACTTGTTCATTTATTTGTTATCACAAAAACTCTTTGACAATTGCTGGCAATGAATTCTTTTATTTTCTTCTTTTCACTTACAAACAATCTATAATAGTCTCTAGCTATTTTATACCTAGATGGAATGAAAAATTCAGGACAAATGGTTGCCACATAATTTTTAAAATCAAGTCTCTCTACAAATCTAAATGATAACTCATCTCTAATTACATTTTAACTAATGCATCCATACAAGCTAACTAGTCAAAAGTCTAAGCAGTCAATTTCTTATCCATAGAAGGACAAATTTGAAAAATCATTGTACTCTATCTTTTATTTTTCCCACCTTTATGCAACTCAACTGGTTCCTCTTTATTTGAAAAATTGGAAACATTTTACAAGATTCCCTGAAGTGTTTCCAATTTGATAACTTTTCCTTTGATAATACTTCTTACAACACACAGACGCAACCCTCTAGTCTCATTTCTATAATACCCAAGTTTCCCTAATTTATTAGAGTTAGCAATGGAGGCACCATAATGTTCATGTATTGTGCCATTCAAGGCATTCCTTGCACATCAAGAACCATAAGAACATAATAAGAAGCAAATTCTAAATGAATAATGTGACAATGAGTGAAGAATGTAATTGATTTCGATAAGCACTTTTATGATAAAATGGAAGTCAAATCAAGTTTGACTTAATGTGATTATGGTAATAATAAATTGTCACATCCCAACTTTAGAGATATGTCAGTCCTAGAACACAGGGAGACGTAAGGTCACCAACACCCATAGAACCCACTTACACATATATAAGTCATGCCTAAGATCATACAAAACCTTATATAATAACTCATTTAAAATGTTATATGAAAACCTTTAGTTGTGGAAGATAGTAATTAACACTGCACATATAATCCATAAGGAAATAATATTCATAATCCACTCAAAAACCTTAATAAATAACATCTCAAAAATAAACATCAAACATAAATATTCCTGGAGCATCTAATGACAACCTTTCATAGCATGGTATTATTATTGACTTTAACAAGGAATCCCTAAGCAAAGTAGAATGCTTAAGCTATCGAACCACACAAGGAATGAAAAAGGGGTAAGATAGATGATTTCAATAAGTAAATGATATAGCACGTACATTAACTTATATTCCTTTGAAAAGAAAACTCATAGCTTATACACATAGTTCATGATTTGCAATTCATGAATTAATTTGCAATTTAGCAAGGGTTCAATTTAACAAGTTTGCAATTTAGCAAGGGTTTAAATTAACAAGTTTGCAGAAATCACACTTACGACACTTAGAGAGTGAAGGCTATTGCTCTATCACTCTAACACATAGAGGAGAGGTGGCATTAAACTAAATTCCAACTCTTATCACATAGAAGGTGTGAAGCTGATCAAGCCCTACGGCTAGAACTACCCCTTTCTAGTTGAGGTGGATACACTACCCCTATCCATCAGGTTAAGACTATGTGCATAGGTTCTAATGATTACCCACATCGGCACGAGGACTTCTGCATAAAGGGTTAAAGGCAGCATAGCTAGAGCTAATGGTATTCACATATAACAATAACATTTAAGGCAATAATAACATGTATCACAATAACAATGGCAATTTAACTTTTGAGCAAAAGATGCAAAGATAGTGTAGTTCCAGAAAGAATATAAGTTAGGAAAATAATCACAAAGAATTATCTTTATATAAACAAAAATGGTTTTTAGACCAATTGTACTTTGGCAACCCAAGCTTAACAAAGAAATCATTTAATTATATTTTAGGATAGGAAAAACTTGGGTTTCAAAGATCTCAAAAGCTCATATAACATGATATCACATATTTGAAACATAACATAATGTTACTCACGCTTGTAGCATGAATACAGTGTTTACTCACCTTGTGGTTCCTTTGCTCCTAGTACACGTAGCCCTTTTGAACCTCTAAAGCTCCTCAAACTCTAACATAATATTTAATTCAATACTTAGTATTTATTTAATCATGATGCTATCCTATCCCATAGCTACCCTATGCACATATAACATTCATATATACTTAGAGTTGCACATATAAGTGCACCTCATCACTTGAACATGCACATGGACTTTAAAAGCCTTGCACACTTAGCCTTTATAGGCCCATACGAAAACAAATTACAATCATGTCAATACCTTTCTAAGGTCAACACAATATCATTACCTCAATATCAATTCACTTTAATAGTCATCTTAGTACACTTAACACTTTCATATATGTCAACTTAACAATAACCCTTTAGGTGTTAAGCTTATCTGTTATGACCAATTCATTCAAACAATCTCTTCATCAATTTCATATCACCAATTCATTATCAAATCATCATACAACTGGTGTAAGAAACACACACTAACAAACTACAAGTGCATAGGTCATTATTAAGTAATAAAGTCATGAGTATGAGTATCGTCTCCACGAGGATAGTGTATAAGTACTAGCGCAAACTTCAACTATTATCTAGTTGATCAAAATGTAGATTAATTAAACTAATCTAAATAAATTAAGCTAACCTAAGAAAGCAAGTAAATAATATTGATAGAAATAATCTAGGCAAAGCTAATCTAAATATAAATCCCCCTAGTTTCTTATGCATATCAAACAATGGATTGAATTGGACTCTCACTAAATTAGATAAAAACCTTTCTCAAGTGATTAAATCCCTAACTTCCAAAGTATTATAGGGGAATCTCTTCTTAACCTATAATCAAATAGGAGCAGCATTAAGTTCAGGAGATTAACATCCAAAAAAGTTTTATAGGTCTATCTCTAGCACCCCAATCAACTCTCTATTCCCATGAGTGATCTATCTATATTAGGGTATCTCTACTCATCCAATATAGAAATAATATCAAATTGACAAGCTAGTAATTGCTAATTAGAATAATAAGATTTATCATGAAAATAAAATAACCAAAGATGAATTGAATCAAATTTTAAATCCTTCAATCTATACAATCAAAACTAGGGTTCATTACATATAGAATTAGTTCATACTAAAATTAAAGAACAAAGATGCAAAAAATAAAAGAGAAAGAAATCTCAAATAGATCTTGAAGATGTTCTTCAAAATCTTCTCTTCAATCTTCCACATCCACTTAGATCTTGGTCTTTGGTTTGATTAAACGCTCAATATCTCTAGCCTTCAAGCCTCTCCCTTAACTCTAGGGCTTAGCCAACCCTTAAATCTTCATTTTTGCTCTGTGGGCTCCCCTTATTTTTGCATCAATTTCCTTATATATGTGCATTTTTGGGTTCAGGACACGGCCAGTGACACGGCCGTGTCGCTAGGCATATTGATGTAGTGGCTGCACGCCATAGACATGGCCACAGCCGTGCCTCAAGCCATATGAAGCTACTGGACATATTATAATTAGCCCTTAATGACATGGGCAGGGATATGGCCGTGTCTATGGATGTGTCATAGCTATTGCCTCCAAATCTAATGACATGGGCAGTGACACAGCCATGTGACTGGCCATGTTCCAGAGATGAGCTTTAATCCTTTGCTTGTTTTCTTTTGTTTTTGCTCCTTGGCTTCATAATTTCTTGATAAATAGATTCATGGCTCCTAAAAACGTAAAAGCACTCTGGAAAGACACTAAACAAACAAATCAAACTCAATTTAAAGATAAAATGCATTAAGAACAAGGGGGTAAAATGTAGTTAATTAATCACTTATCAAATTCCCCCATACTTGAGTATTTGCTTGTCCTCAAGCAAATTAAATTGTAACAATAGTAAGACATAAAACCTACCCTCTCTAGTCAAAGAAATTCAAAAAGATCAACAATAACTTGAAATCAGAAAGGCTCAAATATGGTAGCCAAATCAAGAAATTTCTAAAACAAATCTCAAAAACCTGAAACCTAAATTCTAAAGTTACAAGTTTGAGCAAATAATTCCACAGAGACAAAAGTTCAAGCAAAGTAGATTTATAAGGATTTTTTTCTTAGGTGCCTGACTACTCACTTGACTTTCCATTGACTATGCATTTCAATTCATGTTTTCTTTTTAATTAACTAAGGAGCCTAACTTGTTTGAACCATCATTGTAGCCTTTTTACATGAATGCAAACACTTATGGTGTTGGCCTCCGGTTACTCAGCTAGAATCACACACTCAAATGGCTACTAGTACTATTCATAATCTCAACTCCTTTTGTTTAAAAGAATAAAAAACAGTGGAATTTGTGAACATTTTCAAAGCTCCTTTGTATAAATTTTTTTATACACTTATTTTTTTTAAGAAAAATAGTCAAGCCACCTAAGATATTAAGCATTTCTCCTAAACTAGAACAAAAGTAATAGTGGTATAAAATAAGCTCAAAAAGTGTAACTAAAGATTCAAATTTCGAGCAAAAAGATTTGAAAAAATTTAATTCCCTAATCATGACCACCACATTCAATCCACATTGCAACAAGTCATTGTCTTAGAAAAATCAGACCAATTTATCACTGGAGATAGTTTATTTCAAATCAAACTATCACCACAACTCAATTCACTTAATCATAAGATTCAATGAAAGATAAGGCATAATAAAGCACCTCTCCCCCACACTTAAGTAACACATTGTCCCCAGTCTGTTATAAACAATTAAAATGAAAAAGTAAAAGAGAGAATTAACTGCCCTGAATGATGTACCACATGAATCTTTAGTGGTGTGCCTTCCAGTGAGAGTTTGCCATAATCAATGTATTTGTATAGAGAAAGATCTAACTACAACCAAGATAAGATCCATTCAATTGAAAACAAAAATAAAAATAAAACAAAAAGAAAATAAAAAAATAAAAACTAAAATAAACCATCAATGGGTTCCCATTCAGCATTTTTTTAACGTTGTATTAGTTGGATGTTAGTGTTATTCATCTTCTACTAAGGGAGTAGAGGATCCTTTATGCTAGATATCTCCATAAACCAAGATAAAGAAAATTATGTAAAGGTTGTGGCCTTTACATAGCCTTCTTTCAGCAATAAAAAATATATTTGATTCTCCATTTCGTGCAAACTTGAGCTTACAAGTTATAAAACCATCATTGAAGAGCTTTATCCATTGGCTTGGCATGAGGAATTCTAGTTGGCTTACCAAAAGATTGAGTATGCTGTGTTCATCATCCACCACATGTAAATCTTTGATGCTCCACCCAAATCCACTAACAGCTTGCTCTATCACCTCTACAAAACCAATCTCCCTCTCAAAAGAAAAGTTAGAGAATACAAATACTGGCCAACTACTAAAGTCCCTTACAAAGTAGCACTGTGAGAAGGATGGCAAGGGTGTAAGAATGTATGTGGTGGGTTATGGTATTGATGGAATTTAGGTTATGTTAAGGATGGGTGGTGAAACTATAGGTGGGTTATTGTCAGTCTCCTCAAAAGGTAGGAGAGTTGGAATGATAGGGGAAGTATAGTTCAAAGCATTCATAGCTTCCCCCTCTATGCTCTCACACAACTTGCTATCATTGGAAAATAATTCTTTAACACTTAACTCCATTTCATCCATGTCACATTGTGTGAACCCTCAAATTTGCACCTCCTGATCTAGCTACAGCTTGACACCTACTAAGAATAGGGCGCTACGCATACAGGGTCAAGGGGGTAGCGCCTCATAGAAAAATAAATTTCCTAAATCTTTCCTCCTCCAATTGACTGCTTTTCAGTCATGAACCCACAGGATCAAACCAAGCTCAAATCGAAGCTGAAACGGGCCCGAAACGAACGGAAACAGGTCGAATCGCATGAGTGGCACACTGTAGCGTGCCGCCCAGAATGAGGCACGCACTTGGTGCCGCTGGCAGGGCAGCTCTCCTACCGTGCAGCCACAGGCGGCACCAAATTGATGCCAAAAGACAGGTGGCACGCCGTCCGTGCCGCTCGAATTGTCGGCGCGTCTACCGTGCCGCCTATGCCGTGGGCACCGCACTGACGCCGCCATCCATACTGTCGGATCCTCCTCTGGCAGCTCTATAAATAGAAGCCTCCTCCAACCTCATTTGGCATGAATTCCAAAAGCATTCTAAAGCAATTCAAGAGTTTTCAAAGCAATTGAGGCATATTTCAAAGCATATTTTCATTCTTATACTAACATACTTGTTGTTTCTAGGTCCAGATTCCAAATTTCCTTCAAATTCAAAGTGGAGTTGAGGTCTGGGGCAAAACTAGTTCCATTTGTTCGAAAGCCAAGAAAAGCAAAGGTATAATCCCTTTCCTATTTTAAAATTCTAAATTTAGATCTAGAATTCTCTTTAGGTCTAAAACTGAAAAGATCTAAAAACTTATTAATTTAAGAATCAGAATTAAGTTAATAAGCAAATCAACACCTTTTTTATAACCCCTCCTTTGCAAGAAGGGAGAACTGTGTGGGGTTTGATTCCTATTCAATAGGATACGCAGGCTGGCATTCTGAAGGGCATCAACTCCAAAAATCTTTTTATCAATATTTAGTCCTTTTTATTTTAATTTATTTGTATTAATCTTTTGTTTATGATCTTATTTTAGTTTATTTGGGGGAATGTGTGCTTTTCCTTGTACTCATAAGGGGAATGTGTGGAGTTTCTCCCGAAGAGCATTTTGATCCCTCAATGGATCAGACCGGTGCTCGGGCGAGGCCTCACAGTTGGCGACTCCACTGGGGACTTAAAATCTTTTTCAAAATAAAAGATAAAGTGGATTACTTTGGGTATAATACCAAGTTTGGCTTTAAAAGCAAAATAACTCTTTCATACATCACTACATCAGACTCCTTGTCCAAAAAACCCTAGCTTTCTAGGAAAACAAAAGGATAGAAAGTAACATCGAGTGGGCAACCTTCCTTAGGTCTGCTTGCCGATAGTGAAATCATCCAGCCCACAATGTACCCTCTAATCCTTTTAGAGGTGTAATGAGTATGCACGTACCATTGGACCCACGTGAGGCTTCTTGTCTCATATGTGGTTAGGTATATCGCATCTCTAGTGTGATGGGTTCCCTTCAAACCACCCTAACCTTTTCATGTAATGACTCATAGAATCTTCCTTTAGGATTTTATGTACCATAATACTGAACTTGGTATATCATTATCATGAAACCTTTTTTATTCATGCATACATAAATGCCTAGCTTGAACCTTGTGAACAGTCAAAAACCTATCCAAACACCTTCACACCCAAAACCCATGGTTCACCTAAGCCCATGGTCAAAACCCCAAAACCCATAGTTCACCTAAACCCATGGTCAAAACCCCAAAGTCCATGGTCCACCTAAACCCATGGTCAAAATCCCAAAGCCCGTGGTCCACCTAAACCCATGGTCAACACCCAAAACCCAAAACCCATGGTTCACCTAAACCTATGGTCAAAACTCGAAACCTATGGTTCACCTAAACCCATGGTCAAAACCTGAAACCTATGGTTCACCTAAACCCATGGTCAACACCCAAAGCCCATGGTCAACCTAAACCCATGGTCAAAACCCAAAGTCCATAGTCCACCGAAACCCATGGTCAAAGCCCAAAACTCATGGTTCACCCAAAATCCATGGTCCAGTCCTATCTAAACCCATGTCAAACTCATGGTAAAAATAAACCCATCTATGGTACCCTTATCTATTATTCTTACCCAAGCTAAACACTGATCTAGCTCTCATCTTTCATAGTCCTTATCCAAGCTAAACACTGATATAGCATTATCATTAACCATCTTTACCAAAGCTAAATACTGACTTAGCATCACTCTTATCCTTACCCGAACTAAATGCTGACTAGGTTTCATCTCTTGCATCACTATTCAAACCCATGGCCCATCTAAG
Organism: Reutealis trisperma; assembly: GCA_947687605.1. Classification (NCBI taxonomy): domain Eukaryota; kingdom Viridiplantae; phylum Streptophyta; class Magnoliopsida; order Malpighiales; family Euphorbiaceae; genus Reutealis; species Reutealis trisperma. Next base: position 131,685 of record CANTUT010000578.1, read on the forward strand.
CCCATGATCTAGTCAAACTTATTACCCAACTATCACCAAACCCATGGTCACTCTATCCTTGAGCCCATGGTAAACCATTCATAAATCACAATCCCAATCACCCAAAGCTAAATTCTGATCTAGCCACTCAAAGCTAAAATCTAACCTAGCCACCCTAAGCTAAATTCTGACTTAGCCACTCAAAGCTAAAATCTGATCTAACCACCCAAAGCTAAAACCTGACCTAGCTCCCTTAGCTAAATACATACCTAGCTAACATCACACACCTTTACCCTCATCTTTACCCATACACAGTCAATCTAACCACAAGACATTGTCATCCACTGTCATTAAACCTAAGATCTTTTGGTTTGTCACACCTCCCCATAACCCTTTTTTCCAAAGCTAGATACTAACCCAGTTCCTTTTCCCTTTCAAAGGTTGACAAAATGTCTATTGCCAGAGATGAAGTCACTGCTACCAGAGCTAATGAAATCTTTAACGAGCTTTTTGCTAAGCTTTCTGAACACCAAGAAACTATGATGAAGAGACAAGAAGCCCTTTTCCAAGACATGCTCAAAACCCAAAGGAGGGCTATCATGGAGGATGTCCGTACTATGCTAGAACAGGCCTCGTTGGCTCTAAACCTAACTGACCCAAAACCATTCAAAGCTGACTCAAAACCCGCCTTTTATCCCATTTATGGATCCACTTTTAGAGTTGAATCCAAAGACAAAGAACCTGCAAACACCAACATCATTCCCCCACTACCTATTTCACCACCTGAATTCCTTAGAAACAACTCACTCTTACTCTCACTTTTCAACCCGCGGATCCTTTCCAAGGGAAGGAAGTCAATCCTGAAATCAAAGCCATCATGGAAAAAGTTAAGCACATGGGAAAAATGATAAAAAGTCTGAAGAGAAAAGAGGACCTGGTTGATACAGGCTCCTTGTGCTTATTTCCCAATGCAAGAGTTCCACCAAAGTTCAAGATGCCGAATTTGGATAGATTTGATGGTACTACTTGCCCCAAGATCCATTTAAAAATGTATGTGGGGGTAATGCATCCTTTTGGTATCAACAACGAGCTCCTTGCTCAACTCTTTCATCAAACTCTTACTGATCCTTCCGTAAGATGGTTTATTAACTTGGATGACACCCAAAAACAGACTTGGGAGGACATTTGCAAGGCATTTGTTGAACAGTACCACTACAATAGTGAAGTGGACATTACAAGAAGGGACTTAGAAACCACAAAGCAACTTCCAGATGAGTCCTTTTCCATGTTCCTTACAAGGTGGAGGGCTAAAGCTGCTCAAATGGTAAACAGGCCAACTGAGCAAGAATAAGTAGATATCATTATCAAGAATCTACTTCCTGCCTACAGAGCCCACTTATTAACACAATATCTACCCACCTTTAGAGCTTTGGTTGCAACTGCATCAAAAGTTAAAGATTGCATCCAAAGTCAATCATTTCAAGCTGAATTCCCCACCACCAACCTGAACAGTGATGAGGAATCTAGTCCTAACTCAACCCCACCTTACCTCAGCCCTAGAAGGCATGTCATGGAGTAGTTCAAGTTCAGCTAATCTGACCTGTCTGAGATTGAATTCGAAGTCTAAACCTGAGTCCAAGTCTGAGTCCAAATCTGAGTCAGAGTCTGTCATCTTTTTTTTTCCTTTATTCTCGTCAACCATAGCGGTTTCTTTTGTCATCTTACAATAAAGTTTCCTTTATAGTAATGCACATGCATTTTCTTTTTGTCTTCCTTATTTAGTCTAGCATGGATGAGCCAAAAAAAAAAAAGAAGAAAGAAAAAAATGAAAAAAAAGAGAAAAAGAAAAAGAGGAAAAAAGAGAGAAATGAACAGACAGTCAAATCCACCACTATTAGCACATGTTAAAATTTGAGGTGCCATCAACAATTGCACCTAATCAAAGAAGGTCAAATAGTTGAAGCATAAAGAGCAAATCAAATGGAATTACCTATTACACATTAGGTAATCAAACAATGCATCTCAACAAAGGCAACAAGTTCAGAAAAGACCTTTGTCAAATCTAGAATTCAAAGGCCAGAACTCCTCAAAGCATCAGCCTAAATCATGGTGGAATGTTTTCTCCTAAATGCAAGCTCGCTAAGCTGAAAACCCAAAAAGGGCGACTTAGGCAAGAGAGAGAGAGAGAGAGAGAGAAAGCTCATCCAAGTCATCTTCCCTTATGTCTGAAGTTGTCAAATCATCTTCAATCAATCCATCATCCTTCCTAACCGGAGGTTTATTCTCAAAGGATATACAATCTTCTATGCCCTTATCCTACAATGGGGGCATGTCTTCCCAAGTCATCATCTATTGTCAATCCATCCCGTCGCTTAGCTTAAAAAGCTAAGGCACAATCCCTCATACATATCTTCAGTCTATCATATCCTTATCTCTCATTTGGAAGTATGATCCCCAATTTATCTTCTTCCACTAAGCCCTTTAGCCATTCCTAAGGGCTCCTTGTGTCAACTAATGCAATTTACAATTAAGTGTCACTCCATGAGTCTCTTCAATCTCAAACAATAAGAAAAGCTTGACTTGCTTTTTTCCATGATTCATGCTACAAAAAGCAAAGTCATACAACCTTTATGATTCTTTTCAGAAATTTCAACCTACCTTTAAATTAAAAAGCCTTCGTTAAAAAGCACATGACCCAAAAGCCTTCGCCATGAAGCCTAAATCCAGAAGCCTTAATTAAAAAGCTTAAATCCAAAAGCCTTCATCGACAAGCTCAAATCCAAAGGTTTTAACCGACCTTCAAACCAAGAAGCCTTTGTTAAGAGGCACATGACCCATAAGCCTTCATGAAGAAAGCCTTCATCAAGAAGCCCAAATCTAAAAGTCTTCATCAAAAAGCTCAAACCCAAAAGCATTCATCAAGAAGCCTAAATCCAGAAGCCTTCATTGAGAAGCTCAAATCCAAAAGCCTTCATTAAGAAGCTCAAATCTAGAAGCCTTCATTAAGAAGCCCATATCCAAAAGCCTTCATCAAGAAGCCCATATACAAAAGCCTTCATCAAGAAGCCCAAATCCAAAAGCCTTCATCAAGAAGCCCAAATCCAGAAGCCTTCATCAAGAAGCTCAAACCCAAAAGCCTTCATCAAAAAGCCTAAATCCAAAAGCCTTCATTAAAAAGCTCAAATCCAAAAGCCTTTATTAAGAAGCCCATACCCAAAAGCCTTCATTAAGAAGCCCATATCCAAAAGCCTTCATCAAGAAGCCCATATACAAAAGCCTTCATCAAGAAGCCCAAATCCAAAAGCCTTCATCAAGAAGCCCAAATCCAAAAGTTTTCATCAAGAAGCTCAAACCTAAAAGCCTTCATCAAGAAGCCCAAATCCAAAAGCCTTCATTAAGAAGCTCAAATCCAGAAGCCTTCATTAAGAAGCCCATATCCAAAAGCCTTCATCATGAAGCCCACTCCCAAAAAGCCTTCGCCATGAAGTCCAAATCTAAAAGCCTTCATCATAAAGCCTAAACTAAGAAGCCTTCACCATGAAGCCCACTCCTAAAAGGCCTTCATTTATGAAGCCCATGATCTCCCTGAAGGCAAAATTAGACTAAGCCTTTCAAATGGATTTCCTAAACCAGACCTACCCTCCTTAGATAAGACCTTTCCCTACAAGGACTAATCCTTAACCGTAACTTTCAATGGGCAAACTAGGTTGAGCCACCCATTCCTACACCCCTCGTCTTTCAGAGACATAACCTTCTCTAAATCTAACAACAAAGTCGAATAGATAGCTTTGATCCCAATCCTTCTAACACCAAAGCCGAATAGATAGTTTTGATCCCTGCTTTTCTAACATCAAAGCTAAATAGATAGCTTTGATTTTATTCCTCCTGACATCAAGGCCAAACAGATAGCTTTGATCCCAACTTTCCCAACCAACAAAGCCAAACAACCATCAAAACCAAACAGATAGCTTTGAACCTAACTTTCCTAACCAACAAAGCCAAATAGATAAGCTTTGACTATAATCCTCCTAACCAACAAAGCCAAACAATCATCAAAACCAAATAGATAGCTTTGATCCCAACTTTTCCAACCAATAAAGCCAAACAGATAGCTTTGACTATAATCCTCCCAACCACCAAAGCCAAATAGATAGCTTTGATCCCAATCTTCCCAAACATCAAAGTCAAATAGATAACTTTGATCATAATCTCTCCAATAGTAGGGCCGAACAGATGGCCTTGTTAAACCAATTTGAATTCCTTAGGTGGACCAAATCTCCAAATCTTTCAAAGTCTAGGCAAAATAGATATCCTTGATTAAAATTCACCAGAGCATCTTTATCTCCAAACAATTAGGCTGGACATATAGCCTTAATTATCACCATTCTCACATCCAATGCCAAGGTCAAACCAATAGCCATTGACAAAACCACATTTATCCTATGGGCACTCTCCTGAAAGATTCATATCTTTATACCATGTTTGTCCTTTATAAGGTTCAGTTTGCACAAAGCATGAATGTCCTCATGCATGGTAAGCACAAGCAGATATCATAAGCCTAGAATCTGACATGGCCAAAGAACATATAAGCCAAAAATCTGATGTTGCAAGAGCACAAGCCCAAAGTCTGACATGGCATCTCTTCCCAAGGTTCACTGTCATCAGAATTGCCTTTTGCTTAAAGCCAATTATGATGAGGGGGTAGCTGTGAATCTTCAAATTTGCACCTCCTGATCCAGCTACAGCTTGACACCTACTAAGAATAGGGCGCTATGCATACGGCGGTCCTGCTAGCCGTTTAGCAGGCAGGGGTCAAGGGGGTAGCGCCCCGTAGAAAAATAAATTTCCTGAATCTTTCCTCCTTCAGTCGACTAATTTTCAGTCACGAACCCATAGGATCAAACCGAGCTCGAATCGGAGCTGAAACGGGCCCGAAACGAATGGAAATAGGTTGAACCACACGAGTGGCGCACTGTAGCATGCCGCCCAAAAGGAGGCACGCACTTGGTGCCGCCGGTAGGGCGACACTCCTGCCGTGCTGCCGCAGGTGGCACCGAATTAATACTGAAAGATAGGCAGCACGCCGTCCGTGCCACCCGAACGGCCAGCGCGTCTGCCGTATCGCCCATCCTCCAGAGCCGCGCCGACGCCGCTGTCCATACTGTCGAATCCTCCTCTAGTAGCTCTATAAATAGAAGCCTCCTCTAGCCTCATTTGGCACGAATTCCAAAAGCATTCTAAAGCAATTCAAGAGTTTTCAAAGCAATTGAGGCATATTTCAAAGCATGTTTTCATTCTTATACTAACATACTTGTTATTTCTAGGTCCAGATTCCAAATTTCCTTCAAATTCAAGGTGGAGTTGAGGTTCAGGGCAAAACTAGTTCCATTTGTTCGAAAGCCAAGAAAAGCAAAGGTATAATCCCTTTCCTATTTTAAAATTCTAAATTCAGATCTAGAATTCTCTTTAGGTCTAAAACTGAAAAGATCTAAAAACTTATTAATTTAAGAATCAGAATTAAGTTAATAAGCAAATCAACACCTTTTTTATAACCCCTCCTTCGCAAGAAGGGAGAACTGTGTGGGGTTTGATTCCTATTCGATAGGATACACAAGCTGCCATTGTAAAGGGTATCAACTCCAAAAATCTTTTTATCAATATTTAGTACTTTTTATTTAATTTATTTGTATTAATCTTTTGTTTATGATCTTATTTTAGTTTATTTGGGGGAATGTGCGCTTTTCCTAGTACTCATAAGGGCTAGAGAAAAGATCCTCCTTATTTCATTTGTTTTGATATTGTAATAATTAAGTAGATTTATCTTGCCTATTTATTTATTATTGTCATTCCATCACATCATATATATATTTGCCTCATTCATCATTATATTCCTGTTCATGTACGCACAAAAATTCATTTTTTAAGAGTTATTTTGCATTTTTTTAGCCAAACTAAAGAAAATAACATTTTCTCAATTATGTAATTACCAAAACCTAATCCCTGAGCCCTCCTTGGTCACTCGTGGATTGGTGCATTTTCTATTGGGATAAATCAAATTTTGGAGTCAATCATGTTGGTTTTTTCCTTAATTTTCCCAATTAAAATAAATAAATTAAAGTGGCGGCTCACTTTTCAACTATCACATTACAAAAATCAATTTTCCGAACTCACAGCGAGTTCCAATCATGGAGTTTCTCCCGAAGAGCATTTCAATCCCTAGACAGATCAGACCGGTGCTCAGGCGAGGCCTCACACATTGTTCAAGTTGGGATTGCATATCTAGATGATCATCTTCATCAAGTTCTTTGTGCAACATTCCTAAATTGGCCGCACCATTCTCATCTTCCTCATTGTCATCATCCCAAAACCAATTGATGGCAGTGGTCTTGTGTTGTTCCTCCAAAATGGCTTTGGTTTTGCTGGACAAATTGCCTTCAAGTCTCTCACTTAGCAGTTTCAAAATTTGCCTAGCAAAATTCTCTAGAATGTGAAGAGAACTCTGTTGGTGTTCTAGAGCTATCTCAATGCTCTAAAATCTTTTCTCTGTAGCTTCTACTAAAGTCATAAACATCTCTTCCAACCTCTACTCCTTTTGTGCATACTCATCATCCTCCAATGTAGCATCCACTTCAAATTGAGTCGAGAGATCAACTTATGATGTATTGTTTCTACTGCTCTCCACTTCCTTGGTCAAATTCTCCGTAGACTCCATGAATCTTTCTAATGCAAGTTCAAGGGATGACTTCTCTATTGGTTTTTCCCATCCATATTCCTGTAGGAAATTAGTGTGATAGATGTATCCATGATCGTGATATTGATTTTCCTGGTATCCCCATTCTATATTTGGGTAAAAATTCCAGTCCTAATAGTTCTGATCAGCTATAGAGAATTTTTTTTTTTTTTTGGAAACACAAACTTAAAACAAAACAAAAAGGTAAAATAGAAAAAAAACAAATAAAACAATAAAACAAGGAAAGCAAAAACAAAAACAATATATGAAAATAAAAACTAGATCAATAATCTCTATTAATATTACTAATATTATAAAACTATCACCAACAATAGCACTAAAAACTTGATGTGCCGAAATGCACACTAACAAACTGCAAGTGCATAGGTCGTTATCAAGTAATAAAGTAGTAAGTATGAGTATCATCTCTACGAGGATAGTGTATAAGTACTAGTGTAAACTTTGACTATTGTCTAGTTGATCAAAATGTAGATTAATTACACTAAGCTAAATTAATTAAGCTAACCTAAGAAAACAAGTAAATAATATTGATGGAAATAATTTAGGCAAAGCTAATCTAAATATAAATCCCCCTAGTTTCTCATGCATATCAAATAATGGATTGAATTGGACTCTCACTAAATTAGATAAAAACCTTTCTCAAGTGATTAAATCCCTAACTTCCTAAGTATTATAGGAGAATCTCTTATCAACCTATAATCAAATAGAAGCAGAATTAAGTTCTAGAGATTAACATCCAAAGAAGTTTTATAGGTCTATCTCTAGCAACCCAATCAACTCTCTATTCTCATGAGTGATCTATCTATATTAGGGTATCTCTACTTGTCCAATATAGAAATAATATCAAATCAACAAGCTAGCAATTACTAATTAGAATAATAAGATTTATCATGAAAATAAAACAACCAAAGATGAATTGATCAAAGTTTAAATCCTTCAATCTATACAATCAAAACTAAGGTTCATTATATATAGAATTAGTTCATACTAAAATTGAAGAACAAAGATGCAGAAAATAAAAGAGAAAGAAATCTCAAACAGATCTTAAAGATGTTCTTCGAAATCTTCTCTTTAATCTTCCACATCCACTTAGATCTTGGTCTTTGATTTGATTAAACCCTCAATATCTCTAGCCTTCAAGCCTCTCCCATGAGTCTAGGACTTAGCCAACCCTTAAATCTTCATTATTGCTCTGTGGTGGCTCCCCTTATTTTCTACATCAATTTCCTTATATATTCACATTTCTGGGTTTAGGACACGGCCTATCACTGGGCATGTCGACGTTATGGCTGCGCGCCATGGCCACTGGCATGGCAGTGCCTCAAGCCACATAAAGCTACTAGACAAATTAGAATTAGCCCTTAATGACATGGGCAGGGACACAGCTATGTCTATGGGCTTGTCATAGCTACTGCCTCTAAATCTAATGACACGGTTAGTGACACGGTCGTGTCACTGGCCATGTCATAGAGATGAGCTTTAATCCTTTGCTCGTTTTCGCTTCCTGGCTTCGTAGTTTCTTGATAAATTGATCCATGGCTCCTAAAAACATAAAAGAACTCTAGAAAGACACTAAACAAACAAATTAAACTCAATTTAATGATAAAATACATTAAGAACAAGGGGTAAAATGTAGTTAATTAAGCACTTATCAAATTCCCCCACACTTGAATATTTGCTTGTCCTCAAGTAAATTAAATTGTAGCAACAGTAAGAAATAAAACCTACCTCTCTAGTTAAAGAAATTCAAAAAGATAGACAACAACTTGAAATCACCAAAGCTCAAACATGGTAGCCAAATTAAGAAATTTCTAAAACGAATCTCAAAAACCTGAAACCTAAATTCTAAAGTTACAAGTTTGAGCAAATAATTCTACAGAGACAAAAGTTCAAGCAAAGTACATATCAGTAATTATCAAAATACATCACACAAAAATTATGGACATTGGGATAAGAATCCAAATATAGGTTAAACGCTCTTAGTAAAGGAAAAACTACAATTTCTTACTTTTTTCACTTTCTATCTATTACAGTAATATGTAGAAACATGGTTTGAACTAAGATTTTTTATGTAATCAAAACAAAAATCATTTTAGAATATAAACATGTAGGAATCAGCCCATATATACATTCATATGCATGAAAGTTTCTAACTTTAAGTTTTAGAATGAACAACCATGAGTTTTCTTGTTTCTGGTACTTTTTGGTCATTACAACAATATATAAATGATGTGTATTCTACAAGTGTACATATCACACAAGTAATATAATAGTGAGTAGAATATCATTCCACTAGAGACTTAATGTAAGTACTAGCTTAAATGTCTGCTAATGTCTAGTAAATCAAATTGGTGGTTGATAAGAATGATTACAGCTATATTAAAATCCAATTGAAGTAAAATAATAGTAAGAAAAATTAGATGAAATCAATGATAAAGGCCCATTCAGGTATTGAATCCCCCTAGCCCTTAATTGTATATCATGAATCACACATTAATCAAATTCATTCCATAAGTTAAATTGGAATTTCACTAAATTAGATAAAAATCTCTCTCGAGTAATTAAATCCCTATTTCCCAAGAGGAATGCAAGGAATCTCTTCTCAAGTAAAGTCAATTAGGTCATGCATTAGATTTAGGAAACTATCTACTAAAGAAGTCTTGTAAGCCTATCTCTAGTGCCCCAATCAACCCTCAATCTCTATGAGTGATCAATTCACATAAAACTATCTCTAGTCAATTATCTAAAAATAATCCCCAATTAACAAGCATGTAATTATCAATTGGCAATTAAGCAATAATAATCATAAAGATAAAATAACTTAAACAATGATTTAATTGAATAAAAAGTAAATCAATCCCTACAAAAAGGTTATAGGATTCATCAATACCCAAATTAGGAAGAATTAGTACATGTCACACATTGAAACCAAAGAAAGAAATAAAGATGTAAGCAATCCCAAAAATTCATGAATAAAATGTAAAGGAATCTTATTCTTTGATCATCCATCTTTAATATCTTCTTTCCCTTACTATCCTCTCTCTAAACCTTAGGTAACCCTTTTACAAATGCTGTTAGATCTAGTTTTATATTCCTAAAAATTTAAACTCACACTACTGAACCCACGGCTAGGGTTCCAGCCATGACAATAGAGAACCAAAGAACGTAACTTCCTACTAGTGAAACCTCAACTATGCCTCCACCGGTGGGATGCTACTGGATATTTTGCTAATTTATTCTTATCACACAGCTGGAATCCTAGCCGTGGCACAACCCGTGGTAGCCTATATTCATCCAAAAGTCAGCATTTTGGCTTCGATCTTTACTATTCTGGATCACATTCGGATCATGGCATCATTTGACACTAGATTAACTAAAAGAATTGTGAAAACACTATAATAAACAAGTTAAACTCAATTGGAGACATAAAATATATTAAGAACAAAGGCCAAAATATAGTGTTTTCAGCACTAATAAGTAAACATATGGTTTAAATCATTATTTTTCATTCAATCACAACAAATATCAGTTTAGAACATCAATATGTACAAATCAGCCATATGCACATGAAATCATGGAATTTTCCAACTTCTAAGTTCTAGCACAAAAATCTTAAATTTTCTTATTTTCTAAAACTTTTCAGTCATTATAGTAATATGTAGAAATATTATTTAATCCAATATTTTTCATCAAAACACATTAAAAATTAGTTTATAATTCAATAATGCAGAAATTACCCCCCTTGGTATAGTTTATGCATAAAAATTTTAATTTTGAGTCATAGGATTCACCTTTAGAGAAAATCGAATAAAAAGATTTGTATTTTTGATGTAGAATTGGAGTTCTCTTTCAAAAACTCATCCAAACTAAATTAAATCTATAAAAATCAATAAATACCCAGTTCAAATAAATTTTCTCATAATTTAATTCATAGAAATCAGTTAAGGAATTGAAAGAGAAGAAAACTTATGATTACGGTCAAGAAATCATAAAGTTGAAAGGTGTTTTCTTAATTTTAGTATTGTTTTGAGAGAATTTTCTGTCAAAATATAGAAAATGGAGTGGTGACTATTGGAAATATGGTGATGGCTAAAAATTTGATGTTTAAAGGTAGGGTTTTGGGTAATTTCCACTAATACTCTTAATGAGCTAGGTTAGGAGGGTTTTTAGATAGTGGGCTTTTAGGTATTTAAGCTTTTTATTTAATTTAGGGGCTGATTATAGGTAATTAAAATAATTATATTTTTCTTATTATTTTTTGTAATATTTCCCCCAAAATATTTATTTAAAAATTATTTTAAAATACTTATAAAATTATTTTATGCTTAAAAATTGCCTTTATGCATGAAAATTCTTTTTATTTAAATAAATTATTTTATGCTAATGCACTTCATATAAATCATTTGTTTCACAATAATAACTCATATTATGCATATTAAAATTAATTTTACATGCCACATGCTCATCAAATACATAGAATGTAAATTCTTATAAAAGCACACACTTAACCTTACCAGCTCTAAATCAAGCAAATTGTAACGAAAATTTTCTAGGGTAGGTGTGGGTTGTTATATAAATTATTTGAAATATGAATCTAAAGTGCTAGTGAATGGACACTAGCATCTCTTAAATCATTAGGAGATAATAATAGTGACATGAAAAGTTGATTTCAATTAAAGTTATTATTACACAATGAAAGTCAAACTTAGTTTGACCAAGTGAGTCTATATGATTTACATACATGAACAATGCTAATGAAAGGCTAGAAAATGTGTACTATAGAGTGAACAAGATTTATCTAGCAATGTCTAAAGTGTGTAGTGATATTGGAAGGTAGAAATATGTATATTAAAGTGAAGGAAATGAAATGGGAAATGTATTAACTACTGAACTTGAAACATGTATACAAGGATTCATTAATGGGCTTTTGATCCAAAAGCCAAAGCCCATTGAATGGCCAGCCCATAAGGCCTAAGGTGGATGAACATACACTTAACTAGAGTTAGAAATAGCTAACCAAGGTTAAGTTTGATGTTTGAAAAGCTAGCCATTTATTTTGACTTGGAAGCCACCATGTTTTACGAAGTTAATTCCTTTTCCAACTTGAATTCTCCCTTCATCCACACCAAAGTCTACAATCATTTTTGCTACTTCCAAAACCATATGATCAACATTATAATTGCAGAGAAAATCCTAGCCATCTAACTTGATCAAATCATAGCCATCTATTAAGATAAAATCTTAGCCATTGGATCAAGCTTGATCAAATCTTCACCATCCAACCCATCATATATATATATGCAAATTTTGTGTTGTAAACATCATTTTTCCTATCTTTACACCAAAGTTCTACCATAACAAAAGAAGTTCTCTCTCCACACCAATAGCAATAAAAACCTTGGCAAACCAAAGCTAACCAAGGTGAGAAATCTTATTCATTTTCTCTTTTTTATGTTCTAAGGTTGATTTTAGTATTTTAGTTGCATAAAATCCTTCTTAAACCATAAGGAAAATTCGGCCATAATAGTGAATGATCAAGGAAGTGTTCTAAATTCTAATTGGATATGTCTATAGTTATTTTAGATGAAGAATAATGATTTAGAAGTGTTAAAATGAATAAGGAAAGCTTAATTCAAGACTTGAAAGTCTTAGTAGAATCAGGAAAGCTTGATTCAAGACTTGAAAGTTTTAGTAGCATGAATTTAGTTTATAAGGGAAATTGATGTTCTAATGCTAGATATTGGCAACTGAATGATCATATAGGTTTTGTGTTATGCTAATTTCATAATTCCATGATCAATTTGAAGCTTGCATGAGAAATTAATATTTTTCTCCAAATTCTAGGGTTTATGGAAAAATTAGAGACTTTGAGAATTGAACTTGAATTGATGAAATTGAAGGGAAAATTAAGCTTAAGAATAGTGTAACATGATTTGTATAATGTTAATTTTGAAATTCAATTGATAGAAGTGATTTTCCCTAAAGTTAATGAACTAGGTTCATTTGTGGAATTGAATGGTAAAAGTAGAATTAATTCCATTTAATATTAAAAATTGTTTAAATTTATTTTACTCAAGCTTGAAATGTGAGATTGGAAGGAAAGGAAATATCTATCTTTAAGTGAATACTTTTAACTATTTAAAAGATAATTAAGGGAAAGTGTCAAAATTAGTAACAAGTACATATATAGTGTGTCTTGATCTTAAAAGTAACAAGTTAGTACTACAATGAACAAGATAAGCTAAATTTAAACTAATGTCCTAACAAGGAAGTGATTGATGTGAAATTGAAATGTGAATGTGTAGAATCTAAAGACAAGGATAAGGATAATATCTAAGAGTGCAAAGAGCACCACTTGCATCAAAGTTAAACATAAATAGGAGCAAAGGAGTCCAATGTGAGTACTTAATAATATAATATGACTTGTGCCATTTGCTTTGAACCTTTGTTATTCAAACTATAATCCTTGAAATATTCTAATTCCTTGATGACCATGAATTGCTTATTGAATAATGAGCCAATTGATATGATACTTCTTTATGACATTTTACTATTGTGAAATTTTCATGTTGAACTTATAATGTGAATCATTGAATCCTTTATTATAAACCTTATATGAACTTTGCTATTAATGCCTAATGATAAGCAAAAATACCCTTCTGGTGTGGGGTAATACATTATACCTTATGCACTTAGTATAAGCCTGTGGGTAGGGCGAGAGTACACAACCTCTGTTAGGGGTGATGCCTAACCGTAAGACCTGATTAGTCTTACATAATGTGATGCATGTGAGTGATCAAGGCTTAGGCCACCACTCTCGAATTTATATGTGTGGGAAGCATTCCACTTACAATAAAATATTATTTCCGCTAAAGATGTTATTTCCATCTCAAATAAGGAATTGAATCATAATGAGAACATTGATTGCATTTGCTCCATTGCCATAAAGAGCCCTTCCTAATAATCATCCTTATACTCATATATATATTGTATTATTATGTACTCACTGAGCTTTGTCTCACCCTTTAGTTGTTTAAATTTTTCATGCAAGGTTGACGAGTCAGCAAGGTAAATTCTTAGCCATATTCTTCCGCTTGGAAGTTGCTCTGCTAATTTCTAATGTTGTGACTCTTGACTATGAAGATCATTATTTTAGAGCTCCATGGTTACTAAAGGTTTAACACTAATATGTTATGGGTTGTATATGTAATGTGAATTGTATTGTAATTACAATCATAATAACGTATGAAATAATGAACATTTGGTTAATGATATGAATTACAACTTCAGAAATTTTACAAGTTATGCTTGTAAATGGTATTATAAGTTAACTAGGAAATGATAAGCAAATAATGGGTAACAAGGAAAGGTAATCAGGTTATAATCTTGGGATAAGATCTTACATGATGAATGGTAAATGATTATAAGTTAAATGGGGTTTTATAGGTTTAGGTGACTTTATTTCTCTTTATGCCCTAGGACCATCAATTTGCATAAGATGATCATTATTAGATCTATTGACTTCATTTGAAATTTCTTGAATTGTAGTTGGAACTATTGTGGTAAATGTAATTGATTCTCCTGTGTTATACATGGATTACTGAGTAATTGGTGGCACTGCAGGCAATGAGTGTTTGCTTCTTGTTGTTGCTTGTGCCTTTCCACCATTGCCTCTTCCTTTGCTATTCTTTGTCATTTCTTATTATAGAAAAAATAAACTACAAATAATTAAAATATAGTCCAACAACAACACTTTATTATGGTCAAATTCAACCTTATTAAGGTCAAATTCAATCTTAATAAGGTTGAATTCAACCTTAATAATGTTTAATTCAATTTTACAAATAAAAACATTAATAAACACTTTAACATTTAGCAATGTTAAAATTACAAAGACTAAACATAATAGAACAATCAAACTACTATTGACACCTTCATTCCTTTTACATTTACTGCCTTTTTCATTTTGCATATTTATGATAAAAGCAACCAACTCTGGTATATTAAATTTATCTATATCAGGCTTCCAAAATCTGTAACTTAAACAATGAAAATACAATTTATTAGGGTTTCTTGCAGACTCTGATATCTTAATTATAGGCTTTCTACCATAATTACACCACTAATTACTAAATTTAATCAAACTTTCATTCATGCAGTAGTAGCTTCTGCCACCTCCATGTCCCTTGTTAGTTTAGATCACATGGAAATTGATCAATTATATGCATTTATATACAAAGAAGGAAGAAAATCAGTAAGACTCTCTAAGGGTATGTGAAATAAGAATATGAGACTGAGAAATGAAAATGCAACTATATGCTAATTGCTAACTAACTTAATGGTTCTTTATAGTGTATGCAACTATGCATTGCTCCTATTTATTTATATATAGATAGTCAAAAATTTTAAAAAATAGTTGTTACACTAAAAATACAATTTCTTCTAATGGTCATATTTTTAGTATTACCAATTTACCTAAAACCCTAATTTAGCAAAGTTGAGTTCCAACATTATTAAGGTTGAGTTCAATGATAACAAAGTTGAAAAAAATTAAATACCCTTAGTCTCTTATTTTATTTATTATTTTTCTTTGATTGTCCTTCTCTTTAATTCCTTTCAATTGTTATTTCTCTTTTTGATTGTAATTTTCTTATACTGTATCAAATATAGAGTAAAGGATAATTGAGAAAATAAAAGGTAAGATTTAATAGAGATATTCTTTTTAAATTATTTAGATAAGAATTAAGAAGAGAAAAAAGAGTGTTAACAGAGAAGATAGCTCGAAAATGAAAGACTTCCTCTCTTTGGTGGCGGCTAAACTCTAAATCAGGTTAGACTTTAGGTTTTAAACCATGCATGCTAGATAGCCATTAATAAATGCAAATTATGCTATTAATAAATAGAGTGTTTGTTATTGATGTATCCATCAAATGTGATATTTATGTTTTGTTTTATTTGTTTTTGTTAACTTTTGTTTTCATAGTTTATTGCAAGTTTTCTTAGGTTATTTGGAAGGATTCTATTCAATTTCAAAGGATTTGAAAGTTTGAAGATTAATTAGAATAAAACTAGATGTAAATTGGAAGAAAAAGAAGTGTAAAATGAGGGTTTTAGACATGCATGGCTGAGCCCTTTCTGATGGATATTGACAACTCATATATACTTTAGTATTTTGATCATCAATCGAGATACAAACATCAAATTAGCTGATTTAATATGCATTTGAAGGCTAAGTGATAAAGCAACAATCTTATGAAGACCACAAAGCCTAATTTGATCATCTGCTATCCAAAAAAATATGAAATAACTATCACATAATTAAGAATGGATCTGTTCATGTAATTAATTTCAAAATCTAAGAGCACTAGTTACATAGACATATAATACACTAATTACATAGTTGTGTAATGTCTGACTGACTCAAAGTGTGATTTTTAATGCGGATTTCCTTCTTGTTGGGAATATACTTCAAAGGATAAAGAATTTTGATTTTTTAAAGTCTCTTAGGGTTTCCAACTCCATCTAAATCAAAGACTTGTACATTATAAATATATTGGATCATTGATAACTCATATCATCCCATTAGACACATTCAATCTCAAAGAAATATTCATCACATGCTTTACTTATGCAATCCCAAGCATTCCAAAATCAAGAATATTCATTAACAAGGATGCCTAGGACAAGAATTCTCACATAAAGAGTATACTTATAAAGAAAAGATAAAACACATCCATTAACCCGTAATTTACCAATCATAATTAGATAAGTTGCCAAAAATTACCAAATACAATTAAGTTCACTGGAAATCAATAAAATTTTTAGAATACTTAAGCACCAAGGGGTTAATTAATTAATTTTTATTACATATATTTTTTTTTCTTTTGTGAGTGCATTTTACACTGCGTCTTACTTTTACAAGTGTGTTTTATGCTCCATCTTGCTTCTGCAAGTGTGTTTTAAGCTCCTTCTTGTAATTTTTTTTATTTATTAACTAACCCCCCTTTTTATTATTAATTTCCCTATATCATATTCCTAATTAACAAAAATCCTTTGGTACTTTTCTAGCTAGTTATACTAAATTATGAAAGGTAAATTATTAGTTAGCTAATGTGCTCAAAAATTTCTAAACAAACATAATCTAAATGTGAGAGTTCTTAAACTAAACATCCATTTTAATAAACCTTATTGGATTGAGGGATTACTAGAGAAAGCATCCGTTATAGTTTAAAATCCATTTCAATTAAATTATGTCCAATGTTCAAGCTATAATTGAGAATGACTATGTTATATACCAACTAAACAAATATAACCCAACAAAAACACATAAAAAAATAAATAAATGATTGCACATAAAAAAAAATGACTGCAATAATTCACAACACACTAAGACACATCCCCCCCACACTTGAATATCACATTGTCCCCAATGTGATTTCCAAAATGCAAACAAAATGATCATATGTAATATGCAAAAAATGAACAAAAGAAAGGTTTAAGAAACTACCATTGCTAGTTTGGAGGTGATGGTGGAAGAGATGGAATGTCGAGGCTTGATTGATGAAAAAAACTTAAAAAGCTTACATCTTTGCTAGGATTGCCCTTTCTCCACACAATGAAGTCACAAATCCATGTCATTCAATTTAGTGCTCACCCTTTAGTTGTGCTTATCAAAAGCATCAAACCACCGTAGAACTTGCTTCTAACTGGCCTCCTCTTCCTCATGATCATCCTCTTCTTCTTCTTCATCTCCACTCTCCTCTTCCTCATTCTCCTCCACCTGAGTTGAAGAAGTAGTCGAAATGATTAATTGCATGCCATGTGTTAGCTGTTGACACTTTTGAGTGGCAGGGTCTTTCAAGGACATATCAATCTCAATAATGTCGGATTGAATTAATGTATCTATTGTGAAACTTCCTCCCTTCAACTCTTCGATCACTGGACTATTCTTATAAAAAACTTTGAAATACATAGCAAGTCTGATTACAATATGGCCCATAGTAATGGTTGCTTTGGGGTGAGTTACAATGTACATGAAACTTTGAAAAATATAGTAAGTGGTGGAAATTTTATGATTTGTGTGCAAACACCACAATTTTGTAGAGACCTTATTACTTTTTAGTATGCCAAAAATAGCATAACACATGAATATATGCAAAAACAAGTAACCATGATCTTAAATTAACCCATTTGATGCATTGTGAGGATCAAACTTGTCTAACCTTGTTAATTTCTTCCAAAATTTACTAATATTAAAATTTTTGACAAAATCAGTACTACCTCCTTTAGGCAATCCAAAAGCTCTAAACATGGTATAATAATCAATTTGGTACTCTTTGCCTAACATCCTACATTCCAAAAATTTTTTACTAGAAGTGGAATACTTTAAGGTAGTGAAAAAGTCATGAGTTAATTCCATAAATGTAGGATTTTTCATCTCTATAAATTTTCCCCACCCAAGTTTAGACACAATTTGGTCAATTTTTCCTTCAATTTTATAGTTTCCAAAGCATGATCATCCAAATATCTATAAGGATGAATTGTACATTTAATTAGAAAAACACTCCTCTTGCCTTCTTCCTCACTAAAAATAGGGAAAGAAACACCAAATTTGTAGGCAAGATTGCTTACTTCTTCCTCTTCCATTCTTGTTTTCCCTTTCCTTGAGCTAGCCTTCTTAGCCATTCTTTTGACCCTTGAAGCCATGGATTCTTGATGATTTGAAAGAATGTGGGGTTGGGTTAGATTTTTAGAGAAGAAATTAGGAGGAATTTGGGAAGATTTAAGAGTTTAGGTGTTAGGGATTTAAAGAGAGAGGGAGATAGATGCAAAAATTTAGGGAAGAAGAATAATAGGGTTTTGGGGCTGCTCATGTGCTGTTTTAAAAGAGGCCTTTTTTTTTTTCCATCTGTCTTGTCATCGCGCCAGCGATAGGTAATACGGTTATGACATGACCTACTACTGTGCCCTTTGGTGCAGGCATGATGCACAATGCACCCACGACATGCGCATATACCACATAAGCCCAGCACGTCCTGCACGCTAGTAGGCCACTCATTATGCCCGTGAGGCTGTGCTTTACTCTTGGATGACCTCTAATATGCTCTGCTACCTAAGAAATAAGAAAACAACTAAAACAAACCATGAACTAAAAGTGAAAAATCATAAATGAACACTAATTAATAGCTAAAAATGCTTAACTAAAATTAATGACTAAAGAAAATGAATAAAATTCAAGAAAAGAAATAAAAAAAAAAAAAAGATAACTTGGGTTTCCTCCCAAGAAGCACTTCTTTAACATTGTGTTAGCTGGTTGTTAAGGATATGATCTTTAATGGACTTCAACTAGGGAGATTGATTCCCTTGCTTGAGTCATAATATTACCATAATAAAGTTTGCATCTATGCTCATTGTCCTTGAAGGTTTCCCCCTTTAAATTCTTAAGTTCTAAAGCACTATGGGAAAATACTCAAACCATTTTGAATGGTCCACTCCACCTTGATTTTAACTTGCCTGGGAAAAGTTTCAACCTTGAATTGAACAATAAGACTGAATCTCCTTCCTTGAAGTCTTTCTTAAGGATATGAGCATCATGTCATCTCTTGATCTTTTCTTTGTAGATCTTGGCATTCTCATAGGCTAAGTGTCGAATCTCCTCCAACTCATTCAATTTCAACAGCCTCTTTTTTCCAGCAACCTTTAAATCAAAATTGAGCAATTTTATTGCCCAATAAGCCTAATGTTTTAACTCTACTAGTAGGTGACACACGTTGCCATAAACGAACCTATATGGTGACATACTAATAGGCATTTTGTAGGCCATCCTATATGCCCACAAAGCATCATCAAGCTTAGCTGCCTAATCTTTTCAAGACCCATTGACTGTCTTCTTAAGGATTCTTTTAAGCTCTCTATTGGACACCTCCATTTGACCACTAGTTTGAGGATGATAGTGTGCAGCAACTCTATGATGGACTTCATATTTCCTAAGTAGGGACTCAAAACTTTTGTTGTAAAAATGAGTACCTCCATCACTGATTATTGCTCTTGGAACCCCAAACCTTGAAAAGAGCTTCTTTAGGAATTTGATCACCACCTTGGCATCATTGGTAGGAGTAGCAATAGCTTTAACCCATTTAGATACATTGTCAACCCCCAACAAGATGTATTTGTTCCCATAAGAAGAGGGAAATGGAACCATGAAGTCAAGTCCCCACACATCGAACAATTCCACTTCATGAATGGAAGTGAGTGGCATCTCATTCCTCTTTGATAGATTTCCATCTCTTTGACACTGATCACAATGGGCAATGAAGTTCTTGGTATCTTGAAATAGAGTGGGCCAAAATAATCTGCTCTACAGAATTTAAGCAACAGTTTTGGTAGCCCCAAAATGGCCCATATAGGCTAAATTGTGGCATTGATTTAGTACCTCTAACATTTCTTCCTCAGGTACATATCTTCTCCATCCCCATAAATTTTATAGAGGAAAGGCTCATCCCATAGATAGTGATTAGCTTTAAACAAGAGTCTTTTCTTTTGCTGATAAGACAAATCTAGGGGTAGAATGCCACAAGCCAAGTAATTTGCCACATCTGCATACTAAGGAGTGCTTATTTGTTCAATAAACATGAAAGATTCATCAGGGAAGAGCTCATTGATGCCTTGTTCATCCTTGTACTTATGCTTAACTCCTTCCAATCAGGACAAATGATTTGCTACTAGATTTTTTGATCCTTTCCTGTCTTTTATCTCAATATCAAACTCTTAGAGAAGCAAAACCCATTGAATGAGTCAAGGCTTAGCATCTTTCTCTGCAAAAAGGTATCTCAAAGCTACATGATCGGTGAATATGATAACCTTTAAGCTAAGAAGATATGGTCGAAATTTGTCAATTGCAAACACCACAGCTAGCATCTCTTTTTCTGTAGTTGTGTAATTAAGTTCAGCTCCCACTAATGTCTTGCTTGCATAATAAATCACATGGAGCTTATTGTCTTTTCATTGTCCTAATACACAACCTAAGGTTTGATTACTTGCATAGCACATAATTTTGAAGGGAAGAGCCTAATTAGGAGGAGAGATAATTGGAGCTGACACTAAGGCTTCTTTCAATCTCTTAAAAGCATCCAAACATTGAGCATCAAAATCAAAAGGAGCATCTTTAACCAATAAGTTAGTGAAAGGTTTAGCAATCAAAGAAAAATCTTTGATAAATCACCTATAGAACCCCACATTACCCAAGAAAGCTCAAACTCTTTTCACTAAAGTTGGTGAAGGTAATCTCTCTATGACTTTAGTTTTTACTCTATTAACCTCCAAGCTCTTGCTTGAAATTTTATGTCCCAACACTATCCCTTCATCCACCATAAAGTAACACTTCTCCTAATTCAACACTAGGTTTGTGTTTGCACACCTTTTGAGTACCAGATCTGTATTAGCAAGACATTAATCAAAAGAATCCCTAAATATAGAGAAATCATCTATAAAGACCTCCATAATATCCTTAATCATGTATGAAAATATAAAACCATCATGCATCGTTGGAAAATAGCAGGTGCATTGCATAATGTAAAAGGCATATGCCTATAAGCGAAGGTACCATAAGGACATGTGAAAGTGGTCTTGTCTTGGTCTTTTGGAGAGATGAAAATCTAATTATATCCTGAATGCCCATCAAGGAAGCAATAGTGAGTATGGCTTGCAATTCGCTCCAACATCTGATCAACAAATGGGAGAGTAAAGTGATCCTTCCTTGTTGTTGAATTAAGCTTCCTATAATCAATACAAACCCTCTAACCTATCATTGTCCTCTTTGAAATTAGCTCCCCATCTTATTTTCCACCACCGTCATATCGCATTTTTTAGGTACACGTTGGACTAGACTCACCAAAGAACTATTAGAGATAGGATAAATGATTCTTGCATCTAAGAGCTTTACGATCTCCTTTTTGACCACTTCTTTGATGTTAGGATTTAGGCTCCTTTGCCTTTCTATTGTAGCTCGAAACCCATCTTCCATATGGATTTTATGTATGACAATGGAAGGACTAATACCCTTGATGTTGGAGATTTGCCACCTAATAGTTTTTATTCTTTAGTGTACCAAATCCATTACCCTTTTTTCTTACTCCTTTAAGAGTTTGTTTGAGATTATGATTGGTAGTGTCTCTTCCCCTCTCAAAAAGGTGTATCGCAGGTGATTTAAAAGTGGTTTAAGCTCTACTTGGGGGGGCTTTTCAATAGTTGGTGGGGTAGGGTTGTCATTTCTCACCAAAAGTTTAGAATTCCTGAGGACATAAGTGTCGCAGCCACTATAAGTGTCATGGTCGCACCATATCTCTCTAATTTCAGCAACGAATCCGATTTTAGCCAGTGTCTTGCCCGCAATAGGTGGTGTGCCCTTGACACTGGTGATTTTTTCAATCGCTATACCTGCTATAAGTGTCACACCTGCTATACTAGTCTGCTCCAAAAATTGAACTTTTCCCATTCCTCTTTCTTGATTTTTGAGATGCATTTACCAATAACATCAATCCTCATGCAAGCTTCCTCTTCCACAAGATGTTTCATGGCTTTAAACATGTTGAACTCCACCTTTTCACTCCCAATCCTCAAGGTGAGCTTCCCCTCATAAACATCTACTAAGGCTTAACCTCTGTTAAGGAATGGTCGCCCAAGGATCAACAAGCTGTCTTTGCCTTCCTCAAAGTCGAGCACCACGAAATCAACTGGAACGATGAATTTATCTACTTTGACAAGCACATCTTCAATGATTCCATGTGGTCTTTTGATTGAATGGTCTGCTAATTGCAAGAGCATAGAGGTAGGCTTTACTTCCCCCAAGCCAAGTTTCTTGAAGAGAGACATTGGCATCAAGTTAATTCTAGCCCGAAGATCACATAAGCAATTAGGAAATTCTAAATTTCCTATAACACATGGGATTGTAAAGCTCCTTAGATCTTATAATTTAACCAGCATCTTGCTTGTGATGATTAAGCTGCAATTTCACAATTTGCCCTTCATCCCACTTCCTTTTATTGGTGATTATGTCTTTAAAAAGCTTTGCATATTGAGGCATTTGAGCTAAAGTCTTGGCAAAAGGAATGTTGATTTGCAACTTCTTGAAAATCTCTAGAAAATTGGAGAACTGTTGATCTGCTTATTGCTTCCTTAACTTTTATGGAATGGCACCTTTGATTTATATGGAGGCAGAGGAGGATTTGTCGATTGTTGATTTGATTCCTTTTGTGCACTATCCCCCATGCTTTCATTCACCTCTTTTTCATCTTCTTTATCTCCTCACTTTAGCAAAGGTGGTGCCAGTTCCTTACCACTTCTCAAAGTGATAGCTTTTAGCTGCTTCCTCGGATTAGGTTCTGTGCTGCTTGGAAGATTTCCTTGATTTCAAATTGCAAGTGCATTCCCAAGCTGCCTACCTCTAAGTTATGGACCGAGGAAGAATGTTTCTTTGCAATTTGATCGAATTTTGCTTCCATTCTTTGCTAGTTTTCATCTAAACTAGCAATCTTATTGCTGAGAGATTCCATGAACTTGTCCATCTTTGATTTAAAGCTTGTAAGCCTATCTTGTGGTGGTTGTTGAAATTTAGATGGTCCTTGTTGCTAGTTGAAATTCGATTGCCCTGCATCATTACTACCCTAAGAAAAGTTAGGATGATTCCTCCATCCTAGATTGTATGTTTTTTAGTAGGGGTTGTTGCTCAACCTTCCTTGGAATTTATTTCCCACATAGTTGACTTGTTCCACTTGATTTCCAGCTGCAAGGTTAGCCATACAACAATCATTGCTTATGTGCCCCATCTTACCATAAAAATCACAACCACTTCAAATTGCTGCAATAGTATTTAAAAGGACATTCAAAGCACCAAGTTGCTTTGATAGGATAGCAACCTGTGCTTGTAAAGATGTCAGTTGATCCACAGCCAAAACTCCGCTTTGATCTCTTCCTTGTGGTTGCTTGATATGCTCAGTAGGCCATGAAGAGTTATTAGTTGCCATATCCTCTAAAAGCTTAATTACCCCCTCCATTGCCTTCCTCATCAATAATCCTCTAGCTGCTGCATCAGTGGTGCCCCGTGTGTGAGAATTGCACCCATTATAGAAAGTTTGGATCAAAAGTTCATCAGGAAGATAATGGTGTGGGCAGCTCATTTGAAGTTTCTTATATCGCTTCCATGCTTCATCTAAAGTATTCCCCTTCAAGTTGTTAGAAGTTTGTGATCTCCTTAAAAATCCTTGTGGTCTTTGCTAAAGGAAAGTACTTTATAAGGAATGCTTGGGCGAGTTGCTCTTAAGTAGTGATAGATCCAGATGATAGTGAATTTAGCCATAATTTTCCCCTATCATTTTGAGTGAAAGGAAATAGTCTAAGTCTTACTGCATCATCTGAAACTCTGTTATACTTGAAGGTATCATAAATCTCTAAGAAATTGGCTATATGAGCATTAGGGTCCTCATTAGTTAATCCATAGAATTGTACACTTCATTGAAGAATTTGGAGGAGAGCAGGCTTAATCTCAAAATTGTTTACATTGACCCTCAATCTAGCAATTCCTTGTTGTGCTCCATTAAAACTTGGCATAGAGAACTCCAACAAAGTTCTTTGATTCCCTCACTGATTTCCATGTTGGTTCTCTTAGTACTTTTGATTCACCCCTTCAAGTCCTGTTTCATCTGCCATCTCAACTGTTTCTTTTTGTCTTACTTTCTTGATCTCTCTTTCATATTTAGTTAGCTCAGGTATGTAAGGGATAAGTGCATATTTCAATCTTCGAGAATTGTGCATACACAAAAATCAGTACCTAAAAAATAAAAGAAACTCAAGACAAAAGTTAATAAAGAAAAGTAAAATTTTTCTTAAATCAAACAAAACCAAATAGACTATGATGTTAAATCAATAGTTCTCGACAATGATGCTAAAAACTTGATGGGTATTTTCTGCAAGTGTACGAGGTCCATAAGTAATATAGAGTGAATAGAGTATCATTCCCACAAGGGCTATGTTTATCTGCCTATCTACTATTCCTTTTATTTGTTTAAGGTTTAATGAATTAATCTTGATTCTTAAATTAGACAAAACAACTAAATTTAATGAAATAATTCAAAAAGAAACAACGAGATTTAATGGTCAGAAATTAATATTTGTCCACACTTAATCAATCAATTACCTTAATATCCAAATAGTGTATGATATGGGTTGTCCAATAGCATTGATTAAATTCTCTCAATATCTAATCAACTAAACTAGAATTCAAGTTATCTTAAACTAGTTTAACTAATTCTCATTGCATTAAACTATTTATTAGTTTCTCAAACTTAGCATTCAAGTAAACCCTTAAGGATATTTAATTACTAACTATAATCTCTTATCAATTAGTAATCAAATAAGTATTTACAAGTCTATTATATTGCCATCTCTCAATGAATAACACAACACAAATCATAACTTTATTGGCTAAACAAAGTTAAGCATTAATCATAGCAAATACCACCTACCACAAGGAATTAGATATATAGATAATTGAAAGAAATTGTGTTTCAAAATATTAATCCCTAACTAAAGAATTAGTTAAACATGATTGCAATGAAAACCAAATACTGAGAGAAAAAGAAATTCATAAACTCAAGTTTGGAGGAAGTAAGGAAATTAGATTTCTCAATCTTCAATCCTAAGCCTTCAATCTTGATTTTCTTGGATTCAATCTCTCTCTAGGACTTCTTTTCTTATTCTTTTCTTTTTTTCTCTCCTCTTTTACTTCTCTTCTTACTCTATTTATAGTGCATTTTGCCTCCTTATCCAATTAGGTTTGAAGGATTGGCCTTTGGACGAATTAAAATTGGAGTTGGAGTTAAACTCCTGTCATGCTCGTGACACACATCACACCTGCAACACTGGCTTTACTCTACAGTTATGACACTCGCGACAAGTGGTGCGCCCATGACACTGCTTCAGCTTCTAATTTAGAAGCCTTTCTTGACCGTTCCAGTTTTGCACAAGCCTCCTTTCATTCCCCCATCTTACTTTGCTTCATTTAGGCCTCTTTATCCCTATAAAACCTTAAAAACCTTTCTCAAACGCAATACATAAAATATGAATAAAATCAAATCAAAATACACCTTAACACAGACACTTTCTAAAGAAAAATCTCTTACTCACATAAATTCTATATGCACACATCATTTGTTGATTTAATTACTACTTCTTTCTTAAATATAAGTAGCTAAAATCCTTCTCTAGAATTTTATCTAATATCTTGATTTGCCTATATTTGATTGATTTTGGTTATTGGAATTAATCTTTTATCTTAAGGTTTAACGTTTGTGAATAATTGATTATTATTTACATGTTTAAAGATATAATGTGAAATAGAGAGAGTGGAAGCATAATATTAGTTCATTGAGATATTGACCTAGGGTATTTATTATATAGAGATAAGAATACTCCTTTGCAATTGTTAAAAGAATTTCCACAAAATGTAATGTGTTTCTTGTAATTATTTATGATCACGAGAATAGACATAAGGTTAACACGAATACTTGTGATTTATCTTGAGAGAAGATTTCACATAATTTAAGAAAATCTAATTATTAGTTCCAATAAAACAAAACCACTCTAAAGAATAGAGAAGTCATAGATAGTTAATTGATGAAGTCTAAATCTCAGTCGTTTTATATATATACTGAATTTATCTTTTATCTTATCCTTTTAATTTAACTTATTTTCTTCCATCTTATTTGATTTTCTAAATAATAAAGGAAATCCTAATTTTAGTACTTGTCAACCCTTCCTCATGGGATTGATACTAAACTTTACAATATATTACTTATTCATGATCTGTGCATTAAAAAATTTAAGCCATAAGTTTTTGGTGCCATTGTCGTAGAAAGCAATTTGTCAATATCAATATCGAAGATTTTCTTTATTACCTTAGTTTTTATTTTTATTTTTCTTTTCTATTTTATTTTTATTTTGTAAGATTTTTATTATATATAAAAAAAAAAGATGGCTTTCTATAACTACCAATTGTGCAATGGAGGAGTAATGACAAATAGAGAAACAAAAATATATGATAAGGATAGTTTTAGTAAGTTAAATACTAAAATTGATGCACTTGTTAACTCTTTGATATAGTTAATGCTAATATTTTATTTAATTCATCTTTATGTTATGATTTGTATGGAAGCAATCACTTGAATTTTAAATGTCAATATGCAAAGCAGACGCAAACTTTTACAAATTATAATAGGCACGAGAATTATCCATATTCTAATACCTACAACTCAGTGTGTAGTGATCATTCAAACTTTTCTTGAGACAACAATTCATAGAATCCTTATTAAAATGATTTTTTAGCTAATCAAGACCATAAACCATCCCAAGACCATAAACCATCCTACAAGGCTACAGTGAAATGATTTATAAATGCCTCCATGGATGGATTTGAAAAGTATGATGAAAAATTTGAAAAGTTGGAAAATAGGATGGATCAAATGGAGCTACAATACAAATATGAAGGTATAAATGGAATAATTGGCTAGTCCATTAAATAATCAAGACCATGGTAACTTATCAAGCCAAATTAAAATAAAACCTAGAGAGTAATGCCTGGCTATTTCTTTGAGTAATGATGTATAAGAGGTAGTTGATCAAGCAGATACTTTAAGCAATCAAGATATAAAGGAGGAAATTGAGCCCAATTTGCCCAAAACTTTTAAATATCCTTCCCTCATCAATCGTATCTATGGAGTGGTGACAATTTATAAGAAAAATGAAGAGGTATTTGAAAAAGAACATCTAAAGAAAACCCTTTTAATTTGTTTGGTACATATGGAAACTAAAGATGATAATGAAATTTTCCTAAATGCTACATCACATGTACCAAACCAAAAGGAGTCTTAATTAGAGGATATGGAAAAGGAAAATTTGCATCCACCACTATTAATTGATCATACACCAATTTTTAAGTCAATGCTACCTTCCTAACTCAATTTCTTAAGACAACTAAGAGCAACAAAAAAAGCTCGTTGCAAAACTTTTGAATTTTGTGAGCCTCTTTGTAATTGATTAAATAATTCTCATCTAAAATCGTTTCCATGTAGGCTTAAACCAAGATAGCCATTTAAGTTGGTGAAGATCCATGTAACAACCCACACCTACCCTAGGAGTTTTTATGACAAATTTCTTGAATTTAGAGCTATTATGGCAAAATAGGTGTTTTTTATAAAAATTATGTGTTATGTGATTGATGAGTATGTGACATATTAGATAAGTTCTAATATGCATAATATGAATTTTTAATGAAAAATAACTTATTTATATGAAGTGCATAAGTATAAAATAATTTATTTCACATAAATTAAATTTTCATGCACAAAGAAATTTTTAAGTGTAAAATAATTTTTATGAACATTTTAAAAATATTTTTAAATAAATATTTTGGGGGGAATTTTAATGAAAATAATAAGAAAAATATTTTATTTTTAATTACCTACAATCAACCCATAAATTAAATAAAAGGCTCAATTTCCCAAAAGTCCACTACACTAAAACACTCCTAACCTAGCTCATTAAGGATAAACTTGGAATTTTGCTGAAACCCTAAACATTTATAGCAAAATTCAGCTAGCCTTAGTTGTAGTAGCCATTGTTCTATTTTCTATCATGTTTCTAGCAGAAAATTCTCTCAAAAATATTCTCTCAACTGAAATTCACAAGGTGCCTTCAAACCTTGCGATTTCGCAACCATTTTCATAAGTTTTTCTCTTCTTTCAATTTACTATTTGATTTTTATGAAACTAATCATAAGAAAATTATTTTGGGCTATGTATTTACTATATTTATTCTTGATAAATTCAGCCTAGGTGTTTTTTTGAAGGAGAAACTGATTTTTCAACCATAGACACAATCCTTTCTTTGCGAATCCTCCATAGGTGAACCATAAAACTCAAAGTTGAGATTTTCATGCATAAACTCTACAGGGGGCAATTTGTATATTGTTATGTTCTGAATTGATTTTTGTTGTGTTTAGATGAAAAATATTGATTTAAATCATATTTCTGTATATTACTATAATAAACGGAAGTAACAAAAATAAGAAAGATTCATGGTTTTCATCCTAAAACCTGAAGTTGGAAAATTTTATTGCATATATATTGACATGGGTGCCAATTTGTGCATTAGGGTACTCTAAAGTGATTTTTGTAATGATTGCATGAAAAATGTTGGTTTAAACCATCTTTTTGTATATTACTATAATGAACGGAAAGTGCGAAAAGGAAGAAAATTCATGTTTTTACTTGATTGTATAATTTGGCCTACATTGGGAATTCAATCCCAATGTCTATAATTTTTATATGATATATTTTAATGATTATTAGCATGTACATTTTAATGATAAATGATTTGATTGAATGTTGGTTAAAGGAAAAATACTAGACAAGTCTAGAGACAATTAGGTATACCTAGGGTTTCCTAACCCTACTACTATGATGTGATTAATATGTGTATATGACTAAGTGATATGGGAAATAGGTTTTATGATAAGTTATTAATGAGTTAAGGACCTTAAATGGACAATGAGATTGATTGTATGAAATGGTCATAAGAGATAAGCATGATACTTGAAAAGTTAATTGTTAAGTCGACATATATGGAAAGTGTTAAGTGTATTAAGTTGATTGTTAAATTAAATTGATATTAAGATCATGATGTATTGTGTTTGAATTTAGAAAAGTCTTGATATGAGTTGTTATGTATTTTCAAGTGAGCCTATAATGGCAATGTTTGCAAGACTTTAAAAGTTAGCATGTTATGTGCAAGTACTGAGTCCACTTCTAAGTGCAACTCCAAGTATATGTGAATGTTCTATATGCATGGGGTAAATATGGGATAGGATAGCATGATGATTAAGCAAATGATAAGTATTGAATTATAATGTATGATAGAGTTTGAGGATTATTAGAAGTTCAAGGGCTACAAGTACTTAGAGCAAAGGAACCACAAGGTGAGTAAACATTATGTTATTGTTACAAGTATAAGCTATCATGATATGTGAACCTTTGACATTCTTGAAACCCAAGTTCTTTTCTATTCTCAAATACAATTATATGATTTCTTGTTAAGATTAGGTTGCCAAAAGACAATTGGTTCAAAGCCATTATTGTTATTCAATGATTTGAAAGATCCTTTGAAATTATTGCCTTACCTTACTTTCTTTCTGGAATCACACTCTTATCTTATCTTATCTTTTTTCATGACTTCTATGTATTTGAGTGAATTGAGCAAGAGTCTTCACTCATAAGTGAATTCGAGTGAATTGAGCAATAATCTTCACTCATAAGTGAATTGAGCAAGAGTGTTTACTCACAAGTAAATTCGAGTGAATTGAGCAAGAGTCTTCACGCATAAGTAAATTCGCGTGAATTGAGCAAGTGTTTTCTCTTACTTTTAGTTTTCTTTTTGAGTCACCAATCTCTCATGCCTTTGATTTTTTATAGGAAGTAAGGAAGTGGAATGCACCTCATGCTTACAACTTGGAATCCACTTTTCTATAAAGAGGGTGAATTTTCTTTCTTTTGGTTTATTTCTTTTGACATTGAGGACAATGTCAATTGCAAGTTTATGGGACATTTAGGGTTTTTTCTAAGTTGTTTATTTTGTGTTTTGATGGATAAATTTTAAAATTTTTGCTCTTTTAATGGTAAATATACTTGTGTTGAATAATTTGATGAAGGCCAAGTACAAATGATAATTATTCATTATGGATAATTTATGAAAATATTTTAGGTTGAGCAACTATTTTGGATAAGAAATTAACTTTTATTGAGATTATATTTTGATTTGCTTTGCATTATATTGATTGCATTGAAATTGTGTATGCTTACTTAAAGATGGCCTTTACATAATTTTTATCTTCTTTTGTCTCACCTATCTTAGAACAAGTTTTTGTGATATGATTTAGGCATTATTTGCTTAGCCTTATTACTTGTATCCATCATTGTTTAAATTTTATCGCTAGTTTACCTTTTTGTGCCTTGTTAAATTTTCACCTTTCTTTTCTTTGATTATGAACCTTAATTGTTATCTTTCCTCTTCATTAGAGATAATTATGTTAAATTTTCTTATTTGAGTAATTTAAAGGGAAACTTTAAACAAAATGTTGAAAAGGGATCTTCTTAACGACGTGTCATACTCTTTCTAAATTAAAATCACCTTTGAGCAAAAAAAAAATGTTTGGAGGAAAACAAGAAAATTAAATAAAAAATGAAATAAAAATAAAAATTTATAAATATAACTTAACTATGAACTAATGCTGTTGGCGATGAAAAAGAAAGAAGGACAACAAAAGAAAAAAAAAAGAAGGAAAATAAAAATATTAGAAGAAGAAAATTTTGAAGAAGAATAATGCTTAAGGTGGAAGGGATCCTTCATTAACAAATTCCCTTTATTGGAGTTATTAATTATTTTTTGTAAATTTGGCATAATTATCTTACGTTTTTTCATTTAGCCTTTTCTTTATTTAGCCAAAACACTGTGTTAGCCCCATTACAAGTCTAGTAAAGACCTATTGATCTTTCTTAAGTTGTGCGTTCCATTAATGGAGATTGTTTGTATAAATATGCCTATGAGATTTGTACTTCTATTTAATATCTTTGATAGAGGCATTTAAAGTTATTAAGTATGTATATGCCTATTCAAAGTGCAACAATTTATTTGAGATTGATTTAATACATGGTTACTTATGTTTAATATGAGATTTGTTTTGAACTTGAGATAAAAACTTGACTTGTAATGCTATTAATAGGTTATTTGTAAATATTAATTTCTTAAGACTTTTGAAAAGCTATTCAACGTAATCATGAGAAAATTGAATTTTCTTATTATATTTAATGATTAGCCATGTGTCACACTTTAGTGACTATTATTATTATTATTATTACAACATTTATAGATGCCCTAAGCTAAGCCTTTATTAATATTTATTACCACTTAAGTAAAACTATGTAGTTTTTATTCATTATTAGATAAGGTTGAGTTCAATGTTGTTAAGGTTGTACTGAACTTTGTTAACATTGAAATCTACATTATATCATGTTGAACAAACTCAACATGATTTAAAACTTTTTAATTTAATTATTACTTAGTTTTTCTCTATATTTTTATCAACTTTTTCCAAGCTGATAACATTGAGTTCAACTTTGTTTTTTTAACTACCTTAATCAAAGATTCTTATGTTCATTAAGAACTAATCAATTGCTCATTGTCCATGAGTGAGCTCTAATTTAGAAGTTTCATTTAACAACTTTATTATATATTTAGTTTATTATTATTATGGGTTTAGACTTTAAGGTTTAGGTTTAGGTTTCATTGAGAACTAATCATGAATATTTTAATGAAATGCTTGAATGAACTATGCATATTTAATGACAGAGATTATAATAGATCAAATTTAAATATCTAATTAATCTCAATGTCATTAACATTAAACTTAACCATATTAAGGTTGAATTCAATATTATTAATTATGAATTTGACGTTAATAAGATTGAATTCAACTTTAATAACGTTTAATTTAAAGTTATTAAGGTTGAATTCAAACTTATTAAGGTTGAGTTTATCCTTAACAAGATAGAATTATACCTTATTAATGCCAAATTTGACTTAAATAGTTGAATTCAACTTTAATAAAGTTAAACTCGGCTTTAGTAACATTGAATTCAATCATATTACATTTGAACTCAAATTTGTCAAAGTTGAAATTGTTTATACAAGTTTGCCAATGTTAAGCACAACATTGTTAAGATTGAGTTCAACATTATTAATTATGAATTCAACGTTAACAAAGTTGAATTCAAAATTATTAAGGCTGAATTCAATGTTGTTAGGGTCTAATTCAACCTTATTAAGGTAGAATGGTACCTTCTTAATGTCGTATCTACTTTAATAAAGTTGAATTCAACTTTAATAAGGTTGAAGTTAGTGTTAATAACATTGAATTCACCCATATTAAATTTGAACTCAAATTTATCAAAGTTAAAATTGTTTATAAAGGTTTGCAATGTTGAGTGCAATGTTGTTAAGTTGAGTTCAATCTTACTAATTATGAATTCAACATTAAGAGGGTTGAATTTAACTTTAATAAGTTTGAACTCAACATTATTAATGTTAAATTCAATCATAAATTCAAATTTGTCAGTACAGGTTTATCAATGTTAAGTTTAATGTTATTAACATAGAATTCAACCTTATATAGTTTGAATTCAACGTTATTGAGGTTGAATTCAAAATTATTAAGTTTGAACTCAATATTTTAAGGGTTGAATTTAACATTATTAAAGTCAAATTCAATAATGAATTAAACCTTATTAATGAGATTTAGTATGATTTATTCTTTATAAAGAATGACATCATGTGCAAAATAAAGAAATAATATATATTTGATTAAAATAATTAATAATGTACAATAAACAAATTAAACATCCTTGTTTGTCCTTGGCTTTTATTTTCTCAATTTTGTTTTCTTCCTCTACTATTGAACAAATAAATGATGCCATTTGACACCTCAATTTCACAAGATTTTAGTCTACAGCCTCTGTCCAGGGCATACCAAGTGCATAGTATTCTACCCACTTCAAGGCAAAAATACCACAATCACCAAACATCTATGCTTGTTGTAAGAGATCTATTTTGATTAGTATGTCTTACTTTTTCTTTCCTTTATGGCCTTTTTTTTTATTTGGTGGAAATCGCTAAATTTATAAAGTCTTTTCATACTTGTCATTAAATATTGGATCTAGCCATAGACTTAGGGATCTCTCATAGACTTGTATACTTATATAAATTCTTGATTAGATCAAGTCTCACCATAATCCAATGGTTCTCTTTAACATTACATGGAAAGAGAGCCTGGTCAGCATACACAAAACTTTTGTCATAAGTGTTTGCCATTGTGCACTAAGAAGGCGATTGAATTTGTGGGACATTAAAATATTTGAGCAAAGGGATATGAAAAGAAAGATAGACACAAGCAATTTTATAATGCTTCAAGTATTAACAGACCCTACATCCACTCCCTAATCTCAATTGGGTATTTCACTATTGCTGGACACTTACAATGCAGCTTCAAGCTCACTCCTAATTTACAAGGTGTTTTAACGGCTCACACTCAACCCTTATAACTTTTTTTCCTAAAGACTAACACTCAACCTATACGAAAGTATTTGTAAGGCTTAACTCATAACCTAACAAGAGTTTTAATGGCTCACTCATAACCCAATTAAGTAATAAATACTTTTACAACAACCAAATATTACAAATTAAAGAATTAAGGCTTTCAGAAACAAAAATGCAACTATTTGGCTATATAAAAAGCTGTTGAATAGTTATGAGGGTCTTTAGAGGGGGTATTTATAGTTTTCACCCATCAAAAATCTATTACAAATGGTGTTGGTAGCAAATCTTCCATAACAATCACAAATCAACATTTAATACTTTGTTAGAGCAAAGTCATGGTCATGATGCCTTAGTTGTAATCAAGATCATCATTTCACACTTGCTACTCCATTTTCATGGTTGCGATCTTCAAATTTCTCTAATGGGTACTTGACAATGGTACTTTTCTATTGGCCATTCAACTATTCATTAGAGTAAGACTTTGCCTTATGAATGTCGCAGTCATGAGCTTTTTTTCTTATTTCTAAAATGGATTTCATAGGTAGGATCATATTTTCAATTTAGATTGCGAACCTCTCTAAGTTTTGAGGCAAATTTACTCCTTTTGCCTTTAACTATTGCTCAATTGCAATCAACTAAGTCATGGTTGAGATCTATGTGTCGTGGGCACAATTTTTGAGTTACGTCCATGATTTAGGAGTCCACCATATGACTTGAAGATTTTCTAATTTCTTTGAGTTTTAATCTTTGCAAAGTATATTTCCTACAAAAAAACACTTGAAATAAATAATATCACTTTCAATTTGATTGTCAATATTAAAATAGAGATTAACCAAGTTGTGAACCAACTTATTTCAACAATCTCCCCCTTTTTGATTTCAAATTGAACTTTAAAAAAAAAAATTATCCATTTTAGCATTAGGATGGAGAAAACTCCCTCTCAGTTAGTGATTCCTTAAAGAATAAATTCAACATATATCAAGTCATATGAATCTTATAAATAATCAAATAATTAAGTCAAATTTTACTATTTTGTTTTAAGTTATTTTCTTTACCTTTGACGAGATTAAAAAGAAATCAAAGATAATAAGAATTCAATTGAAAAGGAAATTGCATTCAATTATAAAATTGATATAAAGATGAAGCTATTAAGTGCTAAAAATATTAATTTCATGAATGCAAAAGATGAAAATGAAATTAAAAGATATAAAAGAAACATAAAAATAAAAATCCTAAGGAATTAGAATTAATCTTCTTCCTCTTGCTCTTCTTCCTCTTCCACATCTATACTTGGCTCTCATTCTTGCAAATCACATTGAGGGAGACCTATGTGTCCTTGCATGTCATAGATGTCTTGATGAAGATATCCTAAAATGTTTAGCCTTTTCATGATTTTGCTAAATATCTTAACAATTTTGAAAGTAGAAACATAGGTTAGAGGAGAAGTTTGGGTTCTTTGGGGTGATGTGTGGGCACCAGGAGCTTAAGGTTCTCCTTTTTCTTAAGCTTGGCTACTCTCACCAATGGTTAC
The DNA here is from genome assembly GCA_947687605.1 of Reutealis trisperma. Lineage (NCBI taxonomy): Eukaryota > Viridiplantae > Streptophyta > Magnoliopsida > Malpighiales > Euphorbiaceae > Reutealis > Reutealis trisperma. Next base: position 167,141 of record CANTUT010000578.1, read on the forward strand.
TCTTAGTCTTTTTCTAACCTTCTTTTGTACTCCCTTTTCACCAAAAATGTATTCATAGTTGTCATCCTTGTTAATTCTTAGTTTTGGCTTTAATCATGTATAAGGGATTTCTTGAAATGATTTTGTACAAGGGCTTTATTTTGAGGAGTAAGAGCACCATCATGTTTAGCTATAGTGGTGATATGGGAAAAGAGAAGAATGACACTCTTTTTTATGGAGGCAAGGTAAAGAAATTGATCAATAAGGAAACAAGTGGTTTAAATGCCCTTTCCTTTGATAAGGCTATAGAGGAAGAATAAGTCCTTTTGCAAAACTTTTTTGTTGCGATTCCCTCTTGCATTATTAGTGAGGGTGACAATTCTATGTAACACCCAATTAGGAAGATATTTGATATGTTTGGCTAAAGAAGTTTTGGGATAAAACTTGGCTTCAATAGAAATTTTGGTGCAAAATGTTTTGAGTTCCATGTTGGAATCATTTATGGTGTAGGATCCTTGGGTTTGAAAGTCAAAAAGTTCAGCTAAATCATTGAGGGAGAGTTCATAATGATTACCAAAAAATCATAAATCAATGGCATAGTGCCTATAGGTTGGATGAAGCTTTTTATGGAGAATCAAGGTGGCAAGAAATTCTTTAGTTAACTTCTCATAGCCATCTTCTTCAACAAAAATAAAATTGCCCCATTGAAAGTTGTTAAGGTAAGTAAGAATACTATCTTTAATACCTAAAGTTTTGAAGCATACTAGACTTGGAATTCTTATAGGAAGAATGGTTTTTTCTTGAAGTCTTTTAAAGGCTTGTTTCTTTTTTATAGTAACTCCTCTCATAAGTTGAAGAGGAGATGGTTAAGAGGTTTGGGTTTTTTTTTTCCCTTTCTTAAAGTCTTTCTTAAAGCCATTGATTTATAAAGATAAGAGATTGAAGAGAAAAGAAAGAAAATATGAAAAATATAAGAAAATTATGTAAGAATTTGAGAGAAAGTAGAAGAGAAGGTAAGACTTTAAGATGAAAATAATACTTAGAATTCAAGTAGCAGAAGAAGTAGGATTTGTAAACTTATTAGAATTGAAAGTGAAGGTTTTTAAGGCTAAAAAACTTTAAACATTGGGCTAAAAATAGTCAAAATGCATTAAATTTGAAACTAGCCATTCTTAAAATGGAGATATTTTCTCTATCAATGCATGCAATTGTGACCACTAGTGGATCATCACGATCGCAATTTACATTATTGATCTAACAGATAGATTTTCAAATATCGTGATTGCGATTTAAAAGTTGTGACTGTGATTTATAAGTCAACTAGAAATTTTAAGAGGAAATCAAGAAGTTTTTATGCAAATGCATTTAGCACATAATTTGAAGATCAAAACATATATAAAAGAGCAACATTATCATAAGAATGTCTAATCTTCATGAAAATTCAAATCATCCATAAATCAATAACAATAAACATCTCGTAAAGTTAAAGAATCATACACATTTTCAATCAAACAAATTAAATGAGACAAGAGTCACCTCAATTCAAGACAAAATGAGAAAATAATTTATGAAAAGAATGTAAAGAAAATATTTAACGCATTAAAAAAAATTATGGCAAGGAACTCTAATCAAGCATGCCAACCTCCCTTTTGATGAAGTTCAATCTCTCTTTATTAAGGGGTTTTGAGAAATATCAGCAAGTTGGCTTTTTATATCAATAAACTCTAATACAGCATCACTATTTTGCACTTGATCTCTTAAAAATGATGCATAATGTCTATATGTTTACTTCTTAAATGTTGGATGGGGTTTTTGAAAAATTGAAGGCACTTTTGTTATCACATTTGATAGGAATATGATCAACTACTTGACTATAGTTCTTGAATTATTATTTCATCCAAAGAACTTGAGTGTGTGAACCCCTAATTTTGCACCTTCTCGATAAGTCATAGTTTGATATATGCTAAGATCAGTGTGTTACGCAGAGCTGATATAGCGGTCCTGCTAGCTGATTAATGGTGGGGGCTGCCCCTCGAAAAAAAATAGCCAAGCCTTCGATTGTTGCATACCAGACTATGGCTGCTAAAGGAAGGAATGCAGTAATGCAAGCAAACTTGTGGTTTTGAAAGGCTAACACAGACAGCCTCTGTAAAACCACAGGGCTGCTCAGCAATAGCAATTCCTATTTTCCCTTTTTTAGTCTTTTTTGTACCTATCCCACATTAGAAATGTATGAAAATTTTCTCCAGCCTTTCCCCTATAAATAGGGGTGCTCCCACTTAGTTTTCTTCACCTCTTGAACTTTTGGTTTGCTTGATTAGCCTTCACATCAAGCGAACAATCTCCACAAGCTTGATTTGTTAAGGAACTGTGAACCCTCAAATTTGCACCTCCTGATTCGGCTGCAACTTGACACCTACTAAGAATAAGGCGCTACGCATACGGCAGTCCCGCTAACTGGTTATCGGGTAGGGGTTAAGGGGGCAGCGCCCCATTGAAAAAATAAATTTCCTAAATCTTTCACCTCCAGTCAACCATCTTTCAGTTACAAACCCACAGGATCAAACAGAGCTCAAATCGGAGCTAAAATGGGCTCGAAACGGACAGAAATAGATCGAACTGTGCGAGTGGGGCGTATGTTATCTGGAAGGCACGTTTGCCGTGCTGCCCAGAAGGCGGCATGCATTTCGTGCCTCTGGATTCTAGCTGTGCCACTATGCACAGCACCAAGAGGATGTCGGGGGTCTGGCGGCACGCCAGACAGCCAGCGCGTCGGCAGTGCCGCCAGCGCCGTCGTCCGTACCGTTGGATCCTCCTCTGACAGCTCTATAAATAGGAGCCTCCTCCAGCCTCATTTGGCATGACTTCCAAAGCAATTCAAGAGATTTCAAAGCAGTTGAGGCATATTTCAAAGCATAAATTCATTCTTATACTAAGATATTTGTTGCTTTTAGATCCACATTCCAAAGTTTTCTTTGAATGCAAAGTGGAGTTGAGATCCAGAGCAAAACTAGTTCCATTTGTTCGAAAGACAAGAAAAGCAAAGATATAATCCCTTTCCCATTTTAAAATTCTAAATTCAGATCTAGAATTCTCTTTAGGTCTAAAATTGAAAAGATCTAAAAACTTATTAATTTAAGAGTTAGAATTAAGTTAATAAGCAAACCAACACATTTTTAAACCCCTCCTTCGCAAGAAGGGAGAACTGCATGGGGTTTGATTCTTATTCGATAGGATACGCAGGCTGCCATTCTGAAGGGCATCAACTCCAAAATCCTTTTATCAATATTGTTTTCCTTTTTATTTTGATTTATTTGTATTAATCTTTTTTTTTTTTTATGATTTTATAGTTAGTTGGGGAATGTGTGCTTTTCCTAGTACCTATAAGGACTAGAGGAAAGATCCTCTTTATTTCATTTGTTTTGAAATTGTAATAATTAAGTAGGATTTATCTTGCCTATTTATTTATTATTGTCATTCCATCACATCATATATATATATTTGTTTCATTCATCATTATATTCCTGTTCATGCATACATAAAAATTCAATTTTAAGAGTTGTTTTGTATTTTTAGCCAAACTAAAGAAAATACATTTTCTTAACTGTGTAATTACCAAAACCTGATCTCCGAGCCCTCCTTGGTCACTCGCGGATTGGTGCACTTTTCCATTGGGATAAAATCAAATTATTTTTGAAGTTAATCATGTTGGATTTTCTTTAATTTTCCCAATTAAAATAAATAAATTAAAGTGGCGACTCACTTTTCAACTATTATATTACAAAAATCAATTTTCTGAACTCACTGCAAGTTCCAATCGTGGAGTTTCTCCCGAAGAGCATTTCGATCCCTCGGCGGATCGGACTGGTGCTCCGGCAAGGCCTCACAGTTGGTGACTCCACTGGAGAATTAAAATCTTTTTCAAATAAAAGATCAAGTGGATTACTTTTGGTAAAATATCAAGTTTAGCTTTAAATGCCAAATAACTCTTTCATGCATCACTGCATTAGACTCTTTGTCCAAAAAAACATAGCTTCCTAGGAAAACAAAGGATAGAAAGTAACATCGAGTGGGCAACCTTCCTTAGGTCTACTTGCCGATAGTGAAATCATCCAGCCCATGATGTATCCTCTAATCCTTTTAGAGGTGTAATGAGTATACACGTACCATTGGACCCATGCGAGGCTCCTTGTCTCATATGTGGTTAGGTATATCGCATCTCTAGTGTGATGGGTTCCCTTCAAACCACCCTAACCTTTTCATGTAATGACTCATAGAACCTTCCTTGAGGATTTTATGTACCATAATACTGAACTAAACCTATGGTCAACACCCAAAGCCCATGGTCCACCTAAACCCATGGTCAAAACCCAAAGCCCATAGTCCACCTAAACCCATGGTCAAAGCCCAAAACTCATGGTTCACCTAAACCCATGATCCAGTCCTATCCAAACCCATGTCAAACTTATGGTAAAAATAAACCCATCTATGGTACCCTCATCCTTTTCCATAATTCTTATCCAAGCTAAACACTGACATAGCCTTATCTTTCATAATTCTTACCAAAGCTAAATACTAACCTAGCTTTCATCATTCATAACTCTTACCCAAGCTAAACACTGATCTAGCTTTCATCTTTCATAGTCTTTACCCAAGCTAAACACTGATATAGCATTATCCTTGACCATCCTTACCAAAGCTAAATACTGACTTGGCGTCACTCTAATCCTTACCTAAACTAAACGTTGACTAGGTTTCATCTCTTACATCACTATCCAAGCCCATGGCCCATCTAAGTCTATGATCTAGTCTAACCCATTATCCAACTATCACCAAACCCATGGTCCACCCAACATCCAAATCCATGGTACATCCATACCCAATCGCAAAACCCATGGTCACTCTATCCTTAAGCCCATGGTAAACCATTCATAAATCACAATCCCAATCACCCAAGGCTAAATTCTAAGCTAGCCACTCAAAGCTAAAATCTAACCTAGCCACCCCAAGCTAAAATTTGACCTAGCCACTCAAAGCTAAAATCTAACCTAGCCACCCAAAACTAAAATCTGACCTAGCTCCCTTAGCTAAATACATACCTAGCTAACATCGTACACCTCTACCCTCATCTTTACCCATACGCAGTCAACCTAACCACAAGACACTGTCATCCACTATCATTAAACCTAAGATCTTTTGGTTTGTCACACCTCCCCATAACCCTTTTTTCCAAAGTTGGATACTAACCTAGTTCATTTTCCCTTTCAAAGGTTGACAAAATGTCTGTTATCGAAGAAGAAGTCATTGCTACCAGAGCTGATGAAATCTTTGATGAGCTTTTTGCTAAGCTTTCTAAACACTAGGGAACTATGATGAAGAGGCAAAAAGCCTTTTTTCAAGACATGCTCAAAGCTTAAAGGAAGGTTATAATGAAGGATGTCCGTACCATGCTGGAACAGGCCTCCCTGGCTTAAAACCCAACTGACCCAAAACCATTCAAAGCTTACCCAAAACCTAACTTTTATTCTGTTTATGGATCCACTTTTAGAGTTGAATCCAAAGACAAAGAACCTACAAACACCGACATCATTCCACCATTACCTATTTCATCACCTGAATTCTTAAGAAACAACTCACTTTATCAACCCATGATAGTTGAACCACCAAATTTCACCCCTACTCTCACTTCTTGACCCACGGATCCTTTACAAAGGAACGAAGCCAACCCTGAAATCAAAGCCTTCATGGAAAAAGTGAAGCACATGGAAAAAATGATGAAGAATCTGAAGAAGAAAGAAAATCTGTTGATACAGGCTCCCTGAGCTTATTTCCTAATGTAAGAGTTCCACCAAAGTTCAAGATGCCGAATTTGGATAGATTTAGTGGTACCACTTGCCCCAAGATCCATTTAAAGATGTATGTGGGGGCAATGCATCCCTTTGGTATCAACAATGAGCTCCTAGCTCAACTTTTTCAGCAAACTCTTACTGATCTTGCCCTAAGATGGTTCATTAACTTGGATGATACCCAAAAATAGACTTGGGAGGACATTTGCAAGGCATTTGTGGAACAGTACCACTACAATAGTGAAATGGACATTATAAGAAGGGACTTAGAAACCACAAAGCAACTTCCAGATGAGTCTTTCTCCATATTCCTTACTAGGTGGAGGGCTAAAGCTGCTCAAATGGTAAACAGGCCAACCGAGTAAGAATAAGTGGATATCATTGTCAATAATCTACTTCTTGCCTACAGAGCCCACTTGTTAACACAATACCTACCCACCTTCAAAGCTTTGGTTGCAACTGCATCAAAAGTTGAAGATTACATCCAAAGTCAATCATTTCAAGCTGAATTCCCCACCACCAACTTGAACAGTGATGAGGAATCTAGTCCTAAGTCAACCCCACCTTACCTTAGCCCTACAAGGCATGTTATGGAGTAAGTTCAAGTTCAGCTAATCTGACCTGTCTGAGATTGAATTTCAAATCTAAACCTGAGTCCAAGTCTAAGTTCAAATCTGAGTCGGAGTCTGTCGTCTTATTTTTTTATTCACGTAGACTATAGCGGTTTCTTTTATCATCTTGCAATAAAGTTTTCTTTGTAATAATGCACATACATTTTCTTTTTGTCTTCCTTGTTTAGTCCAACATGAATGAGCCATAAAAAAAATAAAAAAAAAATAAAAAAAAAAGAGGAAAAAAGAGAGACATGAACAAATAGTCAAATCCACCATAATTAGCATAAATCAAAATTTGAGGTGCTAATCAAAGAAGGTCAAGTAATGGACATCTCATCAAATAATTGAAGCGTAAAGAGCAAATCAAAAGGAATTACCCATTGCACATTAGGTAATTAAACAATGCACCTCAACAAGGTCAACAAGTTTAGAAAAGACCTTTGTCAAATCTAGAATTCAAAGGCTAGGGCCCCTCAAAGCAGCAGCCCAAATCATGGTGGAATGTTTTCTCCTAAATACAAGCTTGCTAAGCTAAAAACCCAAAAAGGGCAGCTTAGCCAAAAGTTAGAGCTGAGAAAGAGTGAAAGAGAGAGAAAGCTCATCTAAGTCATCTTTCCTCATGTCCAAAGTTATCAAATCATCTTTAATCAATCTGTCATCCCTCCTAACTAGAGGTTTATTCTCTAAGGATATACAATCTTCTATGCCCTTATCCTACAATGGAGGCATGTCTTCCTAGGTCATCATCTATTATCAGTCCATCCCGTCGCTTAACTCAAAGAGCTAAGGCATAATCCCTCATACATATCTCCAGTCTATCACATCCTTATCTCTCATTTAGAAGTATGATCTCCAATTTATCTTCTTCCATTAGCCCTTTAGCCATTCCTAAGGGCTCTTTGTGTCAACTAACGCAATTTACAATTGAGTGTCACACCAAGAGTCTCTTCAATCTCAAACAACAAGAAAAGCTTTACTTGCTCTTTTCCATGATTCATAGTACAAAAAGCAAAATCATACAACCTCCATGATTCTTTTCAGAAGTCTCAGCCTACCTTCAAAACCATTCTCAAATTTTATGAAATCATATTGATTCCATCCCAAGTCTCACTAGCAAATCATACCACATGCCACCCATTCCTTGGCATAATCTCAAAATGAGTAGAACCAAAATTCCTAAGTCTTCAGGGCTCATCATCTTTAAATATAGTTTCCTTGGAAAAACTAGAAGTCGAGGCATATCTCCCAAAAAGCCTTCATTAAGAAGCCTAAACCAAAAGCCTTCATCAAGAAGCCCAAATCCAGAAGCCTTCATCAAGAAGCCTATATCCAAAAGCCTTCATCAAGAAGCCCATATCCAAAAGCCTTCATCAAGAAGCCTAATCAAAAAGCCTTCATTAAGAAGCCCATATCCAAAAGCCTTCATCAAAAAGCCCATATCCAAAAGCCTTCATCAAGAAGCCTAATCCAAAAGCCTTCATTAAGAAGCCCATATCTAAAAGCCTTTATCTTAAAGCCCACTCCTAAAAGAACTTTGCCATGAAGCCCACTCCCAAAAAGCCTTCGCTATGAAGCCTAGATCCAAAAGCCTTCACTATGAAGCCCACTCCCTAAAAGCCTTCACAATGAAGCCCACTCCAAAAAAGCCTTCATTTATGAAGCCTATGATCTCCTTTAAGGCAAAATCAGATTAAGCCTTTCAAATGGATTTCCTTCACCAGACCTATTTCTTAGCCAAGACCTTTCCCTATAAAGACTAATCCTTAACCATAACTTTTAATGGGCAAACCGAGTCGAGCCACCCATATCGAAATTCCCATATCCCTCATCTTTTAGAGACATAACCTTCTCTAAATCTAACACTAAAGCCGAATAGATAGCTTTGATCCCAATCCTTCTACCACCAAAGCTAAACAGATAGCTTTGATCCCAACTTTCCCAACCAACAAAGCCAAACAGATAGCTTTGACTATAATCCTCCCAACCACCAAAGCCAAATAGATAGCTTTGATCCCAACTTTTCCAACCAACAAAGCCAAACAAATAACTTTGACTATAATCCTCCCAACCACTAAAGCCAAACAGATAACTTTGATCCCAATCTTCCCAAACATCAAAGTCAAATAGATAACTTTGATCATAATCTCCCCAATAGTAGGGCCGAACAGATGGCCTTGCTAAACCAATTTGAATTCCCCAGATGGACCAAATCTCCAAATCTTTCAAAGTCTAAGCAGAACAGATAGCCTTGATTAAAATTCAGCAGAGCATCTTTATCTCCAAACAATTGAAGATCACCATTCTCACATCCAATGCCAAGGTCAAACCAATAGCCATTGACAAAACCTCGTTTATCTTATGGGCCCTCTCCTGAAAGGTTCATATCTTTAGACCATGTTTGTCCTTCATAAGGTTCTATTTGCATAAAACATAAATGTCCTCATGCATGATAAGCACAAGCAAATATCACAAGTCTAGAGTCTGACATGGTATAACCCAGAATCTGACATGATACAGCCTAGAATCTAATATGGCAAAAGAATATATAAGCCAAAAATCTGATGTTGCAAGAGCACAAGCCCAAAGTCTGACATGGCATCTCTTCACATGGTTGACTTTCATCAGAATCTCCTTTTCCTTAAAGCCAATTCTAATGAGGGGGTAGCTGTGAACCCTCAAATTTACACCTCCTGATTCAGCTGCAACTTGACACTTACTAAGAATAGGGCGCTACGCATACGGCGGTCCCGCTAGCCGGTTAGCGAGCAGGGGTCAAGGGGGCAGTGCCCCGTTGAAAAAATAAATTTCCTGAATCTTTCACCTCCAGTCAACCATCTTTTAGTTACGAACCCACAGGATCAAACAGAGCTCGAATTGGAGCTGAAACTAGCCCCAAATGGATAGAAACATATCGAACCACATGAGTGGCGCGCTGTTATCTAGGAGGCACATTTGCCGTGCCGCTCAAAAGGCAGCACGTATTTCGTGCCTTCGGATTCTAGCCGTGCCGCCGTGTGCAGCACTAAGAGGATGCCGGCGGTCTGGCAGCACACCAGATGGCTAGCGTGTCGGTTGTGCTGCCTATGCTTCCATACCGTTGGATCCTCCTCTGGCAGCTTTATAAATAGGAGCCTCCTCCAGCCTCATTTGGCATGACTCCCAAAACATTTCAAAGCAATTCAAGAGATTTCAAAGCAGTTGAGGCAAATTTCAAAGCATAAATTCATTCTTATACTAACATATTTGCTGCTTTTAGATCTAGATTCCAAAGTTTTCTTTGAATTCAAGGTGGAGTTGAGATCCGGAGCAAAACTACTTCCATTTGTTCGAAAGCCAAGAAAAGCAAAGGTATAATCCCTTTCCCATTTTAAAATTCTAAATTCAGATCTAGAATTCTCTTTAGGTCTAAAACTAAAAAGATCTAAAAACTTATTAATTTAAGAGTCAGAATTAAGTTAATAAGCAAACCAACACATTTTTAAACCCCTCATTTGCAAAAAGGGAGAACTGCGTGGGTTTGATTCCTATTCGATAAGATAGACAGGCTGCTATTCTGAAGGGCATCAACTCCAAAATCTTTTTATCAATATTGTTTTCCTTTTTATTTTGATTTATTTGTATTAATCTTTTTTTTATGATTTTATAGTTAATTTGGGAATGTGTGCTTTTCCTAGTACCCATAAGGGCTAGAGGAAAGATCCTCTTTATTTCATTTATTTTGAAATTGTAACAATTAAGTAGGATTTATCTTGCCTATTTATTTATTATTGTCATTCCATCACATCATATATATATATATCTGTTTCATTCATCATTATATTCCTGTTCATGCATACATAAAAATTCACTTTTAAGAGTTGTTTTGCATTTTTAGCCAAACTAAAGAAAATACATTTTCTTAACTGTGTAATTACCAAAAATTGATCCCCAAGCCCTCCTTGGTCACTTGCGGATTGGTGCACTTTTCCATTGGGATAAAATCAAATTATTTTTAGAGTCAATCATGTTGGGTTTTCTTTAATTTTCCCAATTAAAATAAATACATTAAAGTGGCGACTCACTTTTCAACTGTCATATTACAAAAATCAATTTTCTGAACTCATAGCGAGTTCCAATCGTGGAGTTTCTCCCGAAGAGCATTTCGATCCCTCGGCGGATTGAATGGTGCTCGGGTGAGGCCTCATAGGAACGAGCTTTTTAGTTTAAAGGTTTCTTTTATTTTTATTTTTGCTTTGCTATTACTCTTTGCTTTACAAAGTAAGTCGGGTTATGACTTTCTGAGCCAACCTATCAAGTCAAAAGTTTGCCGCCATTCAAGGCAAGCCACTACTCACCTTTTGAGGTAAGCCATCCCCTGCCACCTGAGGCTAGTCATCACCCGCCGTCCGAGGTAAGTCTCCTTTCCCTTTTCCCTTCCTTTCTTTTATTCATTTTATTGTTTTCCTCCTTGGGATTCTTTAGTTTTTTCCTCCTTAAGATTTACTTATTGTTTCCCTCCTTGTGATTTTCTCTTCTTTCTCTTAGATTCCTTGCCTTTTCTTAATTAATTCACTTAAGATAGTTAATTAAAATCTGAACTAATTAACTTAACTTGGTAATCAATTAAAATTAATCAATCAATTAAAACAAGATAAAGTTGTTTGCCTAAATAAACCCCTTCACAAGAAGGAAGAACTACATGGGTTCTGATTCTTATTTAAAAGGAAATGCAGGCACGCTTGATTCATCAAGCATCGAATCTCATTAAAATAAAATAATTTCTCTCTTATTATCTTCTTCATTAATTTAATTTCTTTCTATTCATTATATTGATTTTATTAGGATTAGTTTAGGGAATGTATGACTTTCCTAAAACCTAGAAGGCTAAAGGAAGTATCTTCTATTTTGAATTTTTATTTTAAATTTAATATTTTCCTTTTACCTTCCTATTCTCTTGATTATTATACTGTTGAATGAATGAATGATCATGCATATTATAATTCTTCATGCATTTATCAGCTATTCATAAATTTATTTTAATGTCATTTTGTATTAAACTTGTCAAACTAATATTTTTTCTAAATAAACCAAAAACTTTTTCCCTGAATCCTCTTTGGTAATCAAAGACTAGTGCATTTTTTCTATTGGGATGAAATTGGAGTCATTTAATTAGGTTTTTCTCTTAACTTTTTTCCAAATAAAAAAAAAAGTTAAGGTGGCAACTCTTCAAAATCAATCAATTTGAACCCCAGAGTTCCATCATGAGACTTAGCTCATTTCAATTCCCTTTCAGCGGATTGGACTGATGCTCAGGCTAGGCCTTATAGAGTGCAACAATAATGCATCATCAGATATTCTACTTCAGCAATGAATAAGGCAATGAAACATGCTTCTTGCTAAACCAAGAAACTAAACAATCACTAAGAAAATGGCAAGTTCCACTAGTGTTCTTCCTATTAAGTAAACTACCCATAGAATCAACATCCAAAAAACAAATTATGTTAAATAATGTGTTCCTAGAATACCATGGACCTAAATGCAAAGTGCCATGCAAATACTTCAAAATTCTTTTAATTGCATACAAATGAGACTCTTTAAGGCAAGATTGATAACAAGCTCACAAAAATACACTATACATAATATGGGTTCTAAATGCCATAAGATAGAGAACTAAGCCAATCATACCTCTATTCTTCTTGTCATCTATATGCTTACCCTTTTCATCCTTGTCAAGCTTAGTTAATATGCTCATTAGTGTTTTGCTACTCTTGCATCCATCCATTCCAAACTTCTTGAGAAGCTCCTTTGTGTATTTGGATCGGTTGATGAAAATCCCAGCCTTGCATCACTTAATTTGTAGTCCTAAGAAGAACTTGAGCTCACCCATAATGCTCATCTCAAATTCCCTAGTTATGCACTTAGCAAACTACTTATAAAGATTTTCCTTGGTAGCACCAAAAACAATATCATCAATATAAATTTGAAAAATAAATATGTCATTGTCATGCCTTTTTTACAAAAAAGGTTGTGTCAACCTTGCCTTTTGTAAAATCAATTTTTAAAAGAAATGAACAAAGCCTTCCATACTAAGCACTAAGAGCTTGTTTCAATCCATACAAGGCCTTAGTTAATTTGTAAATATGTTTTGAAAGTTCATGATGTTCAAAACCAAAAGGTTATTTAACATACACTTCTTCCTCAATAAAACCATTCAAAATTGCACTTTTCACATCCATTTAAAAATGTTTAAAATCCATATGGCATGTATAAGTAAGAAGCATTATAATATCCTCTAATCTCACTATCAAAGTAAAGGTTTCATCATAATCAATGCCTTCCTCTTGGTTGTACCCCTCAATAAACAATATAGCCTTATTTTTAATGGTGGAACCATGCTCATCTAACTTGTTTCTAAACACCCATTTGCATACAATAATGGGATGATATTTGGTTCAAGGAACAACTTCCCAAACCTTGTTTTCTCAAATTGGTTGAGTTCCCCTTGCATAACAGTCACCCAATTCTCATTATCAAAAGCCTTATCAAAAGTCATTGGCTCAATTTGAGAAATAAAGATAAGATTATTATTTAAGGATATAAAGTGAGATATAGTATTTGCACCCTTAGATGTTTCACCAATAATGAGCTTCTAAGGGTGATTCTTGGGATATCTCCACTCCTTTAGAAGTCCTTAAGTATCTTCCTCTTGTGGATGTGGTGAAGCTTCATGATCTTGTTTGCTTTCTTCCTTAGATTCACTTTCCTTTGGAATTTTATCTTGATTAATTCCAAACTTCTCAAATGTACCTATAAGATCTTCAAGAACACTACCTTTCCCAAGATCAAGCTTACTAGACTCATCAAACATAACATTCATGGACTCTTCAACTACCATATATTTTTTGTTAAAGATGCTATAAGCATTGCTAGTGGTAGAATAGCCTAGGAAAATACCTTATTCAGTTTTAAAAGCAAATTTCCCAAGGTTATCCTTGGTATTTAATATATAGCATTTGTAACCAAAAACTCTAAAATATGAAACTTTGGGCTTTCTTCCATTCCATAATTCATAAGAGGTTTTGTTTAAAATTAACATTTTGAAAACTCTATTGGTAATGTAATAAGAAGTATTTATGACTTTCCCCTAAAAATAAGTAGGTAGACCATACTCATTAAGTATAGTTCTAGGCATTTTAACCAAAGTTCTATTTTTTCTCTCTATTGCACCAGTTTGTTGTGGTGTTCTAAGAGCTAAAAAATTATGTGAAATATAATGCTAAATGCAAAAATTTTCAAAATGTTCATTTTCCAATTATTTTCCATGATCACTTCTTATTTTTTAAATTAAATAACCTTTTTCATTTTGAACTCTTTTTTCAAAACTTTTAAATACACTAAAAGCATCACTCTAATTAGTTAAGAAAATAACTCAAGTAAATCCAAATTAGTCATCAACAAGCATATAGGCATAAAGCTTTTTACCCAAACTAGCAATTCTACTAGGATCAAACAAGTCCATATGCACAAGTTGAAGAGGTCTAGAAGTACTTACAACATTTTTAGATGTGAAAGATGACTTGTGTTGCTTTCCCATTTGGCAAAGTCCACATATCTTGTCTTTTGAAAATTTGATCTTTGGGAGAGCATCAACAAGCTCATCCTTGTAAAGGCTATGAAGAAGCTCCATGCTTGCATGTCCAAGCCTTTTATTACAAAGTAAATATTCATTACTAATAGACATGAAACATTTAACATCTTTATTAGGCAAATCATCTAAGTCAATTAAGTATGTATTGCCTTCCTTTTCGCTTTTAAACACCACATTGTCATTAACAAAAATAGGGACAATGCATGTCTTAAAGTCAAAGGTTACTTTGTTGCCTCTATCACACTAACACTAAGAAATTAAATTTTAAGCCATGAACTAAAAGAACATTTTCAATAAAAGAGAAATTATCCCTACTAATAGTACTAATGCCAACTATTTTACCTTTAGCATTTACCAAATGTGATGTTTCCACCTCTCTTTTCTTTCAAATTGATGAAGAGGCTTGCATTACGAGTCATATGTCTTGAACAACCACTATCTACATGCTTGTGAACCTTTAAATTTGCACCTTTAAGATTCGACTGCAGCATGACACCTGCTAGGATTAGTGCATTATGCAAAGCCATTATGGCAATCAATATAGTCGATTAGTAGGTAGGGCGCCCCTTGTAGGGTGCAGGGTAGTGCCCAGTTGAAAAAATAAATTTCCTCAAAATTACACCTTCAAACAACCATCACTCGATTATGAACCCGTAGAATCAAACTGAGCCCAAATCGAATCAAGAACGAATGAGAATGGGCTCAAAAATGAGGTGTGGCAACCCACAGGCTAGCTGCAGTAACCACAGCCATCGCTGTGGTTGCCATAGCCCCTGATCAATCATCATAGTGCATTTTTTCCTGATCCCACATTGAAAATTCACTATTTGAGCTTCTAGACTCCCCTTATAAATACATTGCACCTCCTAACAACTTCCACACATAATGAAATACTTCTATACTCCCTCTAAAGCTTTCTAAACCCTATTCCTAAGCCTCCCCATTTTTTTAAGCATCCTAATCCCTAAAACCCCATTCCTAAACCTTTTTTATCACATAAAACCCTATTTATAAGCCTCCTAATCACCTCAAACCCTATCTCTAAGCCTCTTAATCGAGAAAAGGTGTAATTCAAGTTCTTTCTTTTAAAGGGAATTTGTGGTACTTAAGCAAGGGTGATTCAAAGTCCTTCCTTCAAAAGAGTTCAAGAGTCCTCCTTCCAAAAGGAGTGCTCGTGCTATTCCCAAGCCAAGGTGGAATATAGATCCAGTGCCAAGCTCACTCCCTACGTTCCTTATCGCCAAAAGCCAAAAGTAAAAGTTCTTTCCTTTTCCTTTTAAATTCCAATTTCAAGATCTAAATCTGAAAAGATCTAATTTTTGTTAATTAAAATCTAACTAAATTAATAAATTTCTAAGCCCATAAAATCAATCAAAACATGATAACAAAGGCAATGACTTTAAAACCCCTCCTTCGCAAGAAGGAAGAACTGCGTGGGGTTTGATTCCTATTCAAAGGGATACATAGGCATGCCATCTATAAGGCATCAACTCCACTAAAATTAACAACTTCTTCTCTCTATCACCTTCTTTACATAGTTTAAGATTGAAATTGTTTTTCTTAAATAAAATTTGAAATTTTAGTTCTTTTTATTACAATTGTTTTGTTACTTCTTTTTACTTTAGTTGTTTAGTTTATATTCGGGGAATGTGTGCTTTTCCTAAAACTCATAAGGGCTAGAGAAATGATCCCCTAATTTTGATATTTTGACTTGTAATAGTTTTAAGTAATTTTCCCTTATTTTTTGCATTTTGTAATTATCATTATTTCATGTTTACCAATCATTGCATGAGTAATATTTGTTTCATGCATTATGTTATATTTGTTCATGCATACATAAAAACTTCTTTTTACAAAAGCTATTTTGTATTTAAGCCAAACTAATTTTTTTGTATTGTTTTTAATCAAAACCTAGTCTTCGAGCCCTTTAGTCATTCAAGGACTAGTGCATTTCCTTAGCATAAATGATATAATTTTAGAGTCAATCAAATTGCGTTTTTCCTTTAATTTTCCCAACTAAAATAAACAAAATTAAAGTGGCAACTCCTTTTGTAAATTACAATTTACAAAATATAATTTTCTAAACTCATGGTAGGTTCCAATAGGGATGTTTCTCCCTAATGAGCGTTTTGATCCCCTTTAGCAGATCGGGCTATTGCTTGAGTAAGACCTCACAGTTAGCAACTCTATTGTGGACTCCAAAATCTTTTGTAAAATAAAAGATGAAAGTGGACTACTCTTGGTAAAATAAAAAGTTTAGCTTTTTAGTACAAAATAGCTTTTCATGCATCAGTACATCGGGCTCATTATCTAAAACCCTAGTTTCTTACAAAAACAAAGGATAGATAGTAACATCGAGTCGGAACCTTCCTTAGGTCTGCTTGTCGATAGTGAAATCATCTAGCCTGTGACATATCCCCTAATCCTTTTAGAGGTGTAACAAGTATCCAAGTATCGCTAGACCCACATGAGACTCATTGACTCACATATGGTTAGGTATATCGCATTTCTAGTATGACGGGTTCCCTTTCAAGCCACCCTTATCCTTTCATGTAATTACTCATATAACCTTTCTTTAAGATTGTATGCACCATAATATTGAACTTGGTACTTCATGAAACCTTTTTCAATCATTCATTCATACATGCATGCATAGCTTAAACCTTATGAAGAGTCTAAAACCTATCCAAACATCTTTACACCTAAAAACCATAGTCCACCTAAACTTATGGTCAAAACCCAAAAACCATGGTCCACCTAAACACATGGTCAAAACCTAAAACCCATGGTCCACCTAAACCTATGGTCAAAACACCTAAAACCCATGGTCTACCTAGACCCATGGTCAAAACCCAAAACTCATGTTTCACCTAAACCTATGTCAAACTCGTGGTAAAAATAAACCCATCTATGGTACCCTCGTCTTATCTACAATCCTTATCCAAGATAAAAACTGACCTAGCTCGATTCTTTATAACTCTTATACAAGCTAAACACTGACCTAGCATCATCCTTCATAATTCTTATCTAAGCTAAATAGTGATCTAGCTCTATTCTTTACAACCGCTATACAAATTAAACACTGATCTAGCTTCATTCTTCATAACTCTTACCTAAGCTAAACACTGACCTAACTTTCATCTTTCATTCAAGCTAAATGTCAACCTAGCTTTCATCTTTCACAATTCTTACCCAAGTTAAGCACTAATCTAGCTTTATCCTTAATAATCCTTACTAAAGCTAAACATTGACCAAGCTTCATTCTTATCCACAGTCCTTACCCAAACTAAACGCTAACTTTATTTCATCTTTTATAGTATTATCCAAACCCATGGCCTATCTAAGCCCATAATCTAGTCCAATCAAACCTATTATCCAACTATCACCAAACTCATGGTCCACCTAACATCCAAATCCATGGTACATGCATAGCCCAATCGCAAAACCTATAGTCACTTTATCCTTAAGCCCACAGTAAACCGTTCATAAATTGCAATCCCAATTACTCTAAGCTAAACTCTAATATAGCCTTCCAAACTACTCTTTAGTCCCTCAAGGCTAAAATCCAACCTAGCCACCCAAAGCTAAATTTTGACCTAGCTACTCAAAGCTAAATTCTGACCTGGCTACTCGAAACTAAAATTTGACCTAGCTACCCAAAGCTAAATTATGAACTAGCTACCCAAAGCTGAAATCTAACCTAGCTACCTAAAGCTGAAATTTGACCTAGTTACTCAAAGCTAAATTTTGACCTAGCTATCCAAAGCTAAAATCTAACCTAGGTTCCATAACTAAATACCAACCTCTCTAACATCACACACCTTTAGCCTCATCTTTACCTATATACCATCAACCTAACCATAAGACACTGTGATCCATTGCCATTAAACCTAAGGTTCTTAGTTTGTCATATCCCACCATAACCATTTTTTCTAAAGATAGATACTAACCGAGCTCCTTTTTCCTTTTATAAGGTTACCAAGATGTTTACTGGATTTGACAAAGATGTCATGGATAAGATTCTGGCCAAACTGTTGGAGCAATTAGAAGAGATGTTCAAGAGACAAATGGCCTAAATTTAGACCTAATTACAAGCCTAAAGGGAGGCCAAAGTAAATGATGCCCAAGACATGCTAAGTCGAGCTGGCATAAACCAAACCCTAAGTCCCGTATTTTAAGATCAACTCAACCCGGACCAAAATCCAAGCATAGTTCAAGCCCATACTTGTACTTCCCCCACTAAGCCAACCGTTAAAACCATACTTGCACCTTCACTTCCCTCACCTAATATCCTCCAAAGAAACACTCTCTTCCATTTGGCACCTATTAAACAATCACAAATCACCTGCTTTCCTATGGATCCTTCCCAAGGGAGGGAAACCATATGTAATCATAGGCTTGAGGTCTTCCTACTCAAACTGGAAGCCATCGAAAAGTTGGTAAAAAGTCTAAAGAAGATGAAAGGCATGGTTGATACAAGTTCATTAAGCCTCTTCCCCAATGCTTGGTTACCACCAAAGTTCAAGATTTCGAATTTGGACAAATTTGATGGTACTACTTGCCTCAAGATCCAATTAAAGATGCACACAGGGAAAATGCATCCCCTAGGTATTATCAACAACCTCCTTGCTTAGCTCTTTTAGCAAAACCTTACTGATGATGCCCTAAGATGGTTTATTAACTTAGATGACACCCAAAAACATACCTGGGAGGATGTTTGCAAGGCATTTGTTGAACAGTACCACTACAATATTGAAGTGGACTTTACAATAAGGGATTTAGGAAGCACTAAGCAACTTTCAAATGAGACCTTCTCTGCATTCCTTACAAGGTGAAGGGCTAAAGCTGCTTTAATGGTAAATAGGCCAACCGAACAAGAACAAGTAGATATCCTTGTCAAGAATTTGCTAAACCTTGTTAACACAATACCTTTAAAGCATATCAAAGATTGCCACCATTGACGTAGACATTGAGGAAGAACTCGAACCCAACATTGAAGAGTTTGACTCTAGCTAAACCTGACCTGGCTAGAATCAATCCCAGACCTCATTGGCAATAAATGCCTCTTTTACCCATCAACCTTTCAAGCTGCCTAGTGAGTCAATAAGGCATGAAGGATATCAATTAAAGTCTATGTCATTAAAGTTCAAGTCATCATTTAAGTTAGAGTCATCTTTTTGAGTTTGACTATCAGAGTCATCTTTTTCTAGTTTGTTTGTTAGAATCATCCTATTGAGTTTGTTGAAGTCATTCTTATTGTAATAAAGAAAGATGACATTATTTAATAAAGTGTGAATTTTTCAAGTTCCTTTCTTTATGTGTTTCTTTTCATCCAATTTGAATGAAACACTGAATTTTTCCTTTTTGCCAATAAGAAATCATATGCAAAGGGCCAAGAATTCATGAAAGCAAGGCCATAACAAATGATCATTAAAGGTAGCCTTCACCAAAATTGCAATTCCTTAGAAAACATTCAGATTCCCCAAACAGATATCCATGTCACTCTGAGCTGACACCCCTTTGCCAAAATTTGAGTATTCTACAGAACACCAAAACTCTCATCCTCATTACAGGCTGGGGGGCAATCCTTAATCATCTTTACAAGTAAAGCAAAATAGATGACCTTACTAACTAAAAAGGGAAGGAAAATCAGAAATCCAACCCATGATCTAAATAGAATTAAACCTTTCCAAGCAAGAAGTAACAAATAGCCTTGCCAACCCTTAAAAAAAAAAGGGAGAAATTCAAAAAAAAAAAAGAAACAAAAAAACAACAAAGAGAGAGAGAGAAACTTAGGAGGGCAGCTTAGAGCATGCAATCAAAGGAATTGCTAAGTTAAAAACCTATAAAGGCAACTTAGCCAAAAGATGGAATCAACTTGAAGTAACAATTCAAGATAAAGCCCTATTTCATCCAAATTGGATTCACTATCTAGTCTGTTAGTCCTATCTTATCCAAAAATAATCATTTTATTAGTCTTACCTTTCACAGAGTCATACCCTTTAAGTGTTTGTCAAAACCATCACTTTTGTATAGAGTTTTTAGCCTCCTATGGCTCATTTTGTCATCACCACATCATGTCTAATCTTGAATCAGTTGAGGCCTAGTCTCACCTTCCAGTTTATGTGTCCAAATTGCTGAATCAACTCACAAGGTGGCATCCTACCTATCTTCTTCCAAACACCATTACCCCTAACTCCTTCATCAAGACCTACTATCTCTCTAAGTGACCAACCATACCATCCTTCCAAAGATTATGCATTATAGGCATATTATTATCAAATTCTTCAGCAAAATATCAAAGCTTAAGCTTGTTAGCAGAACCAAGGCCCATCATTATTAAAGCCCAAGTTTCTTGGCTAAACTACCTCCTTTGGGAATACTTGTAGACTCCTTTAAACTCAAAGTCTCTTTATCAAGTTGGCTAGACAAATGAATCCACTCCCTTAAATACTATATTGGGTCGACCATCATCTTACAAACTAAATTTTCAAGTGACAATTATTGACCATATTAGAACCTAACACAACTTGACCTAACATCTTAAGACCAATCAATCCTTCTAAGGACCTACTTAACCTACCCTCCCAATGACCAATGCTTAGCAAAGACCTTTCCTTACAAGGATTGATCCTCAATCATAACTTTCCATGGACAAACTGAGTCGAGCCACCTATGCTAACATTCCCACAACCCTCATCTTTCAAAGACATAACCTTCCCTAAATCCCACAACATCAAGGCCAAACAGATTGCTTTAATCCCAATCCTCCCAACATTAAGGCCAAACCGATAGCTTTGATCCTAATTTTTCTAACATTAAAGCTAAACAAATAGCTTTAATCCTAATCCTCCAAACATCAAAGCCAAATAGATAGCTTTGATCCTAATCCTCCTAACACTAAAGCTGAACAGATAGCTTTGATCCCAATATCATCAAAGCCAAACAAATAACTTTGATCCTAATCCTCCTAAAGCAAAATAGATAGCTTTGATCCTAATCTTCCAACATCAAAGCCAAACAAATAGCTTTGATCTCAATCCTGTCAACATTAAAGCCGAACAAATAGCTTTGATCCTAATCCTCCTAAGCACTAAAGCCAAATAGATAGCTTTGATCCTAATCATTCCCAGCACCAAGCCAAATAGATAACTTTGATCCTAATCCTTCTAAACATCAAAACTAAACAGATAATGTCACATCCCAACCTTATGAGATACGACAGTCCTAGACCATGGGGAGACATAAGGTCACCCATGCCCGTATAACCCATTAACATATAACAATCATGCCTAGGATCTCACCAAACCTCTTTCATTTACTCATTTAAGCCATTTAGATAAATACCATAAATTGCGGAAGACTTAAAATAAATCATTACATATAAAATCCATAAGGAAAATAATATAAATCTTGATAAGTATCAACCAACATTCCTAGAGCATCTAAAGACAAGACTTCATAAACATAGTATTATTGATAACTCGGACAAGGAATTCGCCAAGCGAAGTAGAATGCTTGAGCCATCACCTTGCCTCCTCACATTTGCTCACCTGGAACCACACAATGAAAAGGGGTGAGATAGATGATCTCAATGAGTAAACAAAAAGTCACATACATTATCACATATTCCTTTGAAAGGAAACTCATAGCTTATACACATAGTTCATTGGTTATAACTCATGAATCAGGTTGCAATTTAGCAAGGGTTCAATTTAGCAAGTTTGCAGAAATCACACTTATAACACTTAGAGAGTGAAGACTATTGCTCATTCACTCGAAACACATAGAGGAGAGGTGGCCTTTGCCAAATTCCAACTCCTATCACGTAGAAAGCGTGAAGTTGATCAAGCCCCACGGTTAGAACCACCCTTTCTAGCTGAGGTGGATACACTACCCCTATCCATTGGGTTAAGACCATGTATACAGGTTCCAATGATTACCCACATCGGCACGAGGATTCTGCATAAAGGGTAAAGGTACCATAGCTAGAGCTATTGGTAAACATAATTAACAATATCACATGTGGTAACAATAACATGTATTTCAATAACAATAGTGGTTTAGCTTTCAAACAATGATACAATGATAGTGTAGTTCCATAAAGAACATAAGTTAGGGTGTTAATCACAAAAAAAAAAAAAAAGTTCTCATTGGATAAACAAAATAGTTTTGGATAAAATGTCCTTTGGCAACCCAAGCTTGACAAAGAAATCATATAATAAAATTAAAATGCAAAGAACTTGGGTTTCAAAGATCACAAAGGTTCACATAACAATATATCACATTCTTGTAACACAACAAAATGTTGTTTACACTTATAACATGAATACGATGTTTACTCACACTTTTAACATGAACATAGTGTTTACTCACCTTAGGGTTCCTTTGCTCCTAGTACACGTAGTCCCTTTGCACTTCTAAAGCTCTTCAAACTCTAACATAATATTTGATTTAATACTTAGTATTTATTTACTCATGATGCTCCTATCCCATAACTACCCATGTACATATAGCATACACATACACTTAGAGTTCACACATAGGTGTACTCATCACTTGCACATAGCTCGTTGACCTACTGGTCTTGCATACTTAGGCCTTATAGGCTCACATGAAAACACATTGCAATCATATCAATACCTCTTCAAGGTCATCACAATATCATTACCTCAATATCAATTCACTTATCAATTATCTTAATTCACTTTACACTTCCATACATGTCAACTTAACAATTAATCCTTCAAACATCATGCTTAACTCTTATGATCCCTTTCACTTCATTAGCTCTTAATCGTATGTTCATCATCAATTCATCATAACATCTAGTTCCATATTTCCCAATCACATTTGCATGCTAATCACAATATAATGTTAAGATACCTTAAGTATAACTTAAGTATACCAAAACACATTTAAGCTTATCTAGGATCATACCTTTAACTAACATGCAATTTTATCATTTATTATACATTCATACATGTCAACAATCACCAAGACACATCACATAAAATTTATAAACATTTGAACAAAATTGTTCATGTAGGTCAAATGCATCATTAAGTTAAAAATCAAATTCTTCTTCTTTTTGTGCTTTCCTTCTATTTTAGAAATATGTAAAAACATGGTTTGAGCCAAGATTTTTCATGTAAACATAACAAAAATCATTTTAGAACTTAAATCCATAAGAATCAGCCACTATTGGTGTTAGTAATATAGAAAAACTCAATCTTTTGCATTATAGTGCACAAAACCATAAGTTTTCTTGTTTTCGGTATTTTCCGGTCATTTCAGAAATATGCAAATAGGTTGTTTAAACCATTATTTTTCATTCAATCATTGAAAATATTAGTTTAAAACACATTCCTTCATGAATCGGCATCCATCGATAGGGTTTATACAAAAAATTCCAAGTTCAAAGGCTTAGGTGAAAAATCATGAGTTTCCGCACTTTCTGCGCATTTTGTTTATTTCAGTGATAAATAGACACATGATTCAAATCATTATTTTTCCTCTAGACAAAACAAATATCACATTAGAACACCAATTCATACAAATTGGCAGCCATATATTCATGAAAGAATAAAATTTTCCAATTTCCAAGTCCTAACACGAAAACCTTGAATTCTTTTGTTTTTCGAAACTTTTCGGTCATCATAGAAATATGCAGAAATATTATTTCATGTAATATTTTTCATCAAAACAAATCAAAAATCAGTTTAGAATATATCCATGCACAAATTTTCCCCTCCCCTCTCCCCCTTTCCCCCCCCCCCCCCCCCCCCCCCCCCTTATGATGTTTATGCAGCAAAATTGTGATTTTAAGTTATAGAATTCACCTTTGGAGAAATCTTGCGAAAAGAATCGTGTTTTTGGTAGAAAATAAATTTTCTCTCCCAAAAATTCACTCAAACAGAATTGAATCTATAGAAATCAGTAATCAAACATTTCAAAAAAAAATTTCCATAATTTATTTCATAGAAATCAGTTTAGAAATCGAAAGAGAATAAAAACTTACGATTATGGTAACGAAATCGTGAAACGGTAAGGTATTTTCAATATTTCGGTAGAGAGAATTATTTTGAGAGGTTTTTCTGCCAAAATATAGAAAGAATAAGGGAATGGCTGCTGGAAACCCTCGTTTGGCCAAAAATTAGAATATATATTAGGGTTGGAGTGGAATTTCCACTATTACCCTTAATGAAATAGGTTAGGAGCATTTTTGTGTAGTGGGCTTTTGGGTATTTGGGCTTTTTCTTTAAAAATTTTGGCTGAATGGAATTAAAATAAAAATAATATTTTTCTTATTAATTCTGGAACATTTCCCTCAAAAATATTTATTTAAAAATATTTTAAAAATACCCATAAAATTATTTTATGCTTAAAAATTGTCTTATGCATGAAAATTCATTTTATTTAAAATAAATTCTTTTATGCAAATGCACTTCATGTAAATCATTTATTCCACAATGGCAACACATATTATGCATATTAAAATTAATTTAATATGCCACATACTCATCAATCACTTAGATCACAAATTTTCACACAAGCACACACTTAACCTTATAGGTTCTAATTCAAGCAATTTATCACGAAAATTCCTAAGGTGGGTTAATCATGTGTATCTCCTTATTTCTTAACTTCTTTACTTACCGATCCACTATAGCTATTGGTGACTCCTCATAGGATAGTTGCTCATCTAACGTAATGTCTAGAGGTAAAAGAACGTGCGATGGATCTGACACATATTTCCTTAACATGGAAATGTGGAACACTGGGTGCACATGTGCTAAAGTTAGAGGCAGGGCAAGTCTATAAGACACTTCTCCAACCTTATCTAAGATTTTGAAAGGACCAATGAAACGAGGTGATAATTTCCCTTTCTTGCCAAATCTCATAACTCCTTTCATTGGCGAGACCTTTAAGAACACGTGATCTCCCACGACGAATTGGACTTCCTTTCGCTTAAGGTCCGCGAAACTCTTTTGTCAATTGAATGCCATCTTTAGTCAATCTTGAATTATTAGTACTTTCTCGGTGGTCTCCTTAAGTAATTCAGGCATTTCTATATGCTTGTCTCTAGGTTTAATCCAACAAATCGAAGAATGACACCTTCTTTCATACAACGCTTCGTATGGCGCCATGCCAATGGATGAATGATAGCTATTATTATAGGCGAATTCAATCAGGAATAAATACTTATCCCAACTACCACCAAAATCCAAGACACACATCCTTAGCATGTCCTCGAGTGTCTAAATCGTTCTTTCAGACTGGCCGTCAGTTTGAGGGTGAAATGCCGTACTAAAATCTAGTTGTGTTCCTAACGTTTCTTGTAACTTTTGCCAAAACCTTGAGGTGAATTAGGTTCCTCGATCTGAGATGATAGAAATTGGCACTCCATATAGTTTCACGATCTCATCTATATACAACTGTGCATATTGAGCTGCAGAATATGTGTTCTTAACTCCTAGGAAATGGGCAGACTTTGTCAATCTATCCACTATGACCCATATAGAATCATGTCCTTTGGAGGTTCTAGGTAAGCCAACAACGAAGTCCATAGTGATGTGCTCCCACTTCCATTCAGGTAGTCGAATCTCTTGTAGCAATCCCGAGGGTCGTTGAAGTTCATACTTGACTTGCTGGCAAGTCAGGCAGGATGCTACAAACTTAGCTACATCTTTCTTCAATCTAGGCCACCAATAATTAGCTTTCACGTCATGGTACATCTTGGTATTTCCAGGATGAGCGCAGTAAGGTGTCTGATGTGCCTCCTTCAATATCCTTTCCTTTAAGTCCATCCACATTAGGCACGCATACTCTATTCTTACACTTTAAAATCCCATTGACTACCTCAAACTCAGAGTTCTTTCCTTCTCTCGTCTCATCCTTCAACTTCATCAAGTATGGGTCTCTATCTTATGCATTCCTTATTTCTTGCATTAACTTAGATCTTACTTGGAAATGAGCCAAAAGGACTCTTAATCCTCTAGTCTCCAGTTTCAATCCTTGCTTAAATAATTCCTTTAGTTCCTTCACAATCGACCTCTTTCTCACATCCACGGGGGCTAAGCTTCCCATCGACTTTCGACTCAAGGCATCTGCCACTACATTCGCCTTCCCGGGATGATAGAGAATCTGTCAGTCATAATCCTTCAATAGTTCAATCCATCTCCTTTGTCTTAGATTGAGGTTTCTTTGGCTCAAGATATATTGAAGACTCTTATGATCCGTGTAGATCTCACACTTCATCCCATACATGTAATGTCTCTAGATCTTTAGAGCGAACACTACCGTAGCTAATTCTAAATCATGAGTAGGGTAATTCACTTCATGTCTCTTTAGTTGTCGTGATGCATAGGCGATGACTTTTCCATTTTGCATCAAAACGCACCCAAGTCCTACTCTCGAAGCGTCGCAATAGACTGTGAATCCTCCTTCTCCTTTTAGTAATGTCAAAACTAGTGTTGATACCAAACACTCTTTGAGTTTCTAAAAACTCTTCTCACAAGACTCTTCCCAATTGAACTTAACTTGTTTTCCTATCAACTTGGTCAATGGGGCTGCTATCTTAGAAAAGTCCTGTACGAATCTATGATAATATCCTGCCATGCCCAAGAAACATCGTACTTCTAAAACTGTTGTGGGCCTTGGCCAATTTGCTACCACTTTAACTTTCTTAGGATCAACTTAGATTCCTTCCTTACTTACTATATATCTAAGAAAGTTGACCGACTCCATCCAAAATTCGCACTTAGATAACTTAGCATAGAGTTGGTGATCACGTAATGTTTGAAATACGATCCTCAGATGTTCTTCATGATCCTCTTTATTCTTTGAGTAGATTAGGATGTCATCGATGAACACGATCATGAACTTGTCAAGGAATGGTTTGAAAACTCGATTCATCAAGTCCATGAAAGCAGCAGGAGCATTCGTCAGACCAAATGGCAAAACCATGAACTCGTAGTGTCCATATCTAGTACGAAAAGCAGTCTTGCAGATATCTTCTCCTCGGATCTTTAGTTGATGATAGCCAAACCTTAAGTTAATCTTGGAGAAGTGACCAGCTCCTTACAACTGATCAAAAAGATCATCGATCCTCGATAACGGGTATCTATTATTCACAGTGACTTTGTTAAGTTGACGATAGTCGATGCACATTCGGAACGATCCATCTTTCTTTTTCACGAACAACACTAGAGCGCCCCATGGCAGACTGCTTAGTCGAATGAAGCCCTTATTGAGTAGGTCATGCAATTGCATCTTTAACTCCTTCAACTCCATTAGTGCCATACGATATGGCGGTATCGATATCAATTACGTACCAGGTAGTAGTTCAATGTTGAACTCGATCTCACGATCAGGGGGTAATCTGGGTAAATCTTCTGGAAAGACATTCATGAACTCGTCCACTACTAGAATGCTCTTGTCTCGAATGGTAGCTTCTTTGCCAGTGTCGACTACGTGGGCTAGATATGCTTGACATCCTTTCCTTAACATCCGCCTCGCTCCTAAGGCCGATATCAAGTTCAAAGGATTCTCATTCCTATCTCCTTGGTACACAAACTCCTTCCCATCTCTAGTTTAAAACTCGACAAGTTTCTTCCTACAGTCAATACGAGCTCCATGCTTATACAACTAGTCCATCCGTAATATCACATCAAATTCTAGTACGTCCAATTCTAGCAACACTACCGAAAGTGTTTGTCCATTAATGTCTACATCACATCCCTTATACTCATACTTTACTTTCATCACTTCCCCTAAAGGAGTTGCTATTACTAACGGTTCACTCATCAATTCCTTATCTATACCCAAATACTTAGCAAAACAAGGCGACACAAATGAATGGGTAGCACCAGAATCAATTAAACATTTTGCACTAGAACTTTGGATAGGGATGATACCTGTGATGGCGATGTGCAAATCGCGAGCCTCTTACGGATTTAATGCGAAGACTCGACCTTTGCCCTTATTTTCTGTTGTCGGTGCATTCCCAACTGTTGGTCCTTTGTCCTTGACTCCTTGTCCTTGCGTTTGGAATGGCTCGGGTTGTGGTTGTACCATGGTCCCATTCCCTTGACTCCTAATCTACGGGCAGTCCTTTATAAAATGCCCCATTTGCCCACACCTAAGGCAAGCGCCAGCGTTTTTCTGGCAGATTCTAGAATGTTTCCTTCCACATTTGCCGTATGTGGGGATCTCTTGCTTGGTTTGACCATTTCATGGTCCAGATGGTGGAAACTCCTTCCTTTGCTCCCCTCTATTTCCATGCTGTCCCTTGTGACCTTAGTTCTTATTCCTTCCCTTTTGGTCTCGTTCAACTCATTCGGATCTCTCCACCTTATATCACTTTTCCATGACCTTGGCCTTGTCTATGAGCTTGGCTAAGGTTGGAAATTCAGTTGCTGCCAATGAATTGAATAGAGGTGTGATCAGTCCTCTAAGGAAACGATTGACGCAACTTGTTTCAGTAGAAACGATGTTAACAGCAAAATGACTAAGCCGGTTAAACTCCTTAGCATAATTAGACATGAACATTCTTGGTCTTTGCTTCAGTTGCTCGAACTATAACGCCCTATCTTCCCTTTCTCCTTCTGGCAAGAACTGATCCATTACTTCTTGCTTAAATTCTGCCCATGTAGGTGGGTCAGCCCCGTAAAGTCGTTCTTCAATATTCCTCTAATACTAGTACCAAGCTTCTTTCTTGAGTTAGAGTCCTACCAACTCAATCACTCGAGCATCCGAGTAAGATAAATGATGGACTAGCTTATCCATCTCATCCAAAAATTTATGAGGTTCATCTCCTTCCTCACTATAAGAAGTAGGCGGTTGCAACTTCTTAAACTCCGCCACGATCATTCCCTCATCAGGTAGTCATTTCCTCTCTCTCCGAGCAGGTGTCACTACCGCAGGTGGCGTAACTCCATTCCTTTCTTAAGTTGGCGGCACTTCCCGCCTTTGAGCTCGTAGCTCATCTAGTTCCTTGCACAAATCTCTCATTTCTTCGTGCATGGCGTGCACTTCTTGCAAAGTCACTTGCTCACTAGAGCCCATAGTCGATGCCCTCGAGTTGGATCTTTCTCTTGACCGTATAGGTGCAGAGGCAGCATTCAATGCAGTGTCTGATATAACATTATCATTAGCCCTAACGGATTAGGCGACAATGTGAACCTTCTTCTTAAGAGGCATTCTGTCTATCATAATAAGGGAATTTAGTACTAATCCCCTATCCTAACCCATTTATCCTCCCCCTTATCCTAGCACACATTATCATGCATTTACCATGTCACATCATTAAGCACATGTCATGTATGAATCACATATCACATAGTTTTGCATATATCACATATCATAATCATATAGCATATATCTTATAATATTACACTATAGCATAATAATAAAGGAAATCATCTCATCCTAGGTAACCTAGGCAATCAAGGAAAATCATTCATATCATATAAAGTGCTATGCCATTACGTCGATCATCATATCCACTCGACCTAATTATCGTGTCCACCTCCAGAGCAATCAAGAGCAACATGGCCACTGCTGCAACATCGATAGCAAAGAAGATCTCTATCTTGACAATGATTAGCTGAAGATGTAGACCTTACTGGCGAGTAGTCTCCTTTATGCTCAACAATCCCTGACCTGAGTTGTTCCATATCCACTCTTAGTGCATGAATCATTACCTTAAGACGTTGGTTTTCCTCCTTCAAATACGAATAATTATCCTCTAATTTTTGAACCTTACTATATACCCAATCAGGATCCAAGCGCTCCTCAGGGTCCTCCTCTTCGTCAGGGGTCTTCTCGTTCGTGGGGCAAATCACAGTTACAACTTTCTTGAGCATCTCTAGCCAAGTCCTCTTACAAGTCACACAGGGTGCTCTAGGTCGTGATCCTTAAGCAGGCGTAATCTTCTTGGTCATCTGTCAAAAGAATCCTAAGGCAAGAAAACAATAACAAGGATTACTAATCTACTAGGATTTCACGGAACTATGCTAGCGATGGACAGCAAGTGACATGACAAAAAAATTCCTATGCTCCAGGATTTTACTTAAACAACTCATATACAACAAGCCTAAACTAAACTCTTAAAAACTACGGCTCTGATACCACCTTTGTCACATCCCAACCTTATGAGATACGACGGTCATAGAACATGGGGAGACATAAGGTCATCCACGCCTGTATAACCCATTAACATATAATAATCATGCCTAGGATCTTACCGAACCTCTTTCATTTACTCATTTAAGCCATTTAGATAAATACCATAAATTGCAAAAGACTTAAAATAAATCATTACATATAAAATCCATAAGGAAAATAATATAAATCTTAATAAGTATCAATCAACATTCCTGGAGCATCTAAAGGCAAGACTTCATAAACATAGTATTATTAATAACTCAGACAAGGAATTCCCTAAGCGAAGTAGAATGCTTGAGCCATCACCTTGCCTCCTCACATTTGCTCACCTGGAACCACATAAGGAAAAGGGGTGAGATAGATGATCTCAATGAGTAAACAAAAATGCACAAACATTATCACATATTCCTTTGAAAGGAAACTCATAGCTTATACACATAGTTCATGGTTTATAACTCATGAATCAGGTTGCAATTTAGCAAGGGTTAAATTTAGCAAGTTTGCAGAAATCACACTTATAACACGTAGAGACTGAAGACTATTGCTCATTCACTCGAAACACAAAGAGGAGAGGTGGCCTTTGCCAAATTCCAACTCCTATCACGTAGAAAGTGTGAAGTTGATCAAGCCCCATGGCTAGAACCACCCCTTCTAGCTGAGGTGGATACACTACCCCTATCCATCGGGTTAAGACCATGTGTACAGGTTCTGATGATTACCCGCATCGGCACGAGGATTCTGTATAAAGGGTAAAGGTACCATAGCTAGAGCTATTGGTAAACACAATTAACAATATCACATGTGGCAACAATAACATGTATTTCAATAATAATAGTGGTTTAGCTTTCAAACAATGATATAATGATAGTGTAGTTCCATAAAGAATATAAGTTAGGGTGTTAATCACAAAAAAAAAAAAAAGTTCTCATTGGATAAAGAAAATAGTTTTGGACCAAATGTCCTTTGGCAACCCAAGCTTGACAAAGAAATCATATAATAAAATTAAAATGCAAAGAACTTGGGTTTCAAAGATCAAAAAGTTTCACATAACAATATATCACATTCTTGTAACACAACAAAATGTTGTTTACACTTATAACATGAATACGATGTTTACTCACACTTCTAACATGAACATAGTGTTTAGTCACCTTGCGGTTCCTTTGCTCCTAGTACACGTAGTCCCTTTGCACTTCTAAAGCTCCTCAAACTCTAACATAATATTTGATTTAATATTTAGTATTTATTTACTCATGATGCTCCTATCCCATAACTACCCATGTACATATAGCATACACATACACTTAGAGTTCACACATAGGTATACTCATCACTTGCGCATAGCTTGTTGACCTACTGGTCTTGTATACCTAGGCCTTATAGGCTCACATGAAAACACATTGCAATCATATCAATACCTCTTCAAGGTCATCACAATATCATTACCTCAATATCAATTCACTTATCAATTATCTTAATTCACTTTACACTTCCATACATGTCAACTTAACAATTAATCCTTCAAACATCATGCTTAACTCTTATGATCCCTTTCACTTCATTAGCTCTTAATTTTATGTTCATCATAAATTTATCATAACATCTAGTTCCATATTTCCCAATCACATTTGCATGCTAATCACAATATAATGTTAAGATACCTTAAGTATAACTTAAGTATACCAAAACGCATTTAAGCTTATCTAGGATCATACCTTTAACTAACATGCAATTTTGTCATTTATTATACATTCATACATGTCAACAATCACCAAGACACATCACATAAAATTTATAAACATTTGAACAAAATTGTTCATGTAGGTCGAATGCATCATTATGTTAAAAACCAAATTCTTCTTCTTTTCGTGGTTTCCGTCTATTTCAGAAATATGTAAAAACATGGTTTGAACCAAGATTTTTCATGTAAACATAAAAAAAATCATTTTAGAACTTAAATCCATAAGAATCAACCACTATTGGAGTTAGTAATATAGAAAAACTCAATCTTTTGCATTATAGTGCATAAAACCATAAGTTTTCTTGTTTTTGGTATTTTCCAGTCATTTCAGAAATACGCAAACAAATTGTTTAAACCATTATTTTTCATTCAATCATTGAAAATATCAGTTTAGAACACATTCCTTCATGAATCTGCAGCCATAGATAGGGTTTATACAAAAAATTCCAAGTTCAAAGGCTTAGGTGAAAAATCATGAGTTTCCACGCTTTCTACGCATTTCGTTTATTTTTGCGATAAACAGACACATGATTCAAATCATTATTTTTCCTCTAGACAAATCAAATATCACATTAGAACACCAATTCTTACAAATTGGTAGCCATATATTCATGAAAGAATAAAATTTTCCAATTTCCAAGTCCTAACACGAAAACCTTGAATTCCTTTGTTTTTCGAAACTTTTCGGTCATCACAAAAATATGCAGAAATATTATTTCATGCAATATTTTTCATCAAAACAAATCAAAAACTAGTTTAGAATATATCCATGCACAAATCACCACCCCCCCCCCCATGATGTTTATGCAGTAAAATTGTGATTTTAAGTTATAAAATTTACCTTTGGAGAAATCTTGCGGAAAGAATTGTGTTTTTGGTAGAAAATAAATTTACTCTCCCAAAAATTCACTCAAACAGAATTGAATCTGTAGAAATCAATAATCAAGCAATTCAAAAAAATTTTCCCATAATTTATTTCATAGAAATCGAAAGAGAATAAAAGCTTACGATTACGGTAACGAAATCGCGAAACGGTAAGGTGTTTTCAATATTTTAGTAGAGAGAATTATTTTGAGAGGTTTTTTTGCCATAACACAGAAAGAATAAGGGAATGGCTACTAAAAACCCTTGTTTGGCCAAAAATTAGAATATATATTAGGGTTGGAGTGGAATTTCCACTATTACCCTTAATGAAATAGGTTATGAGCATTTTTGTGTAGTGGGCTTTTGGGTATTTGGGCTTTTTCTTTAAAAATTTCAGCTGAATGGAATTAAAATAAAAATAATATTTTTCTTATTAATTCTAGAATATTTCCCTCAAAAATATTTATTTAAAAATACTTTAAAAATATCCATAAAATAATTTTATGCTTAAAAATTGTCTTATGCATGAAAATTCATTTTATTTAAAATAAATTCTTTTATGCAAATGCACTTAATGTAAATCATTTATTCTACAATGGCAACACATATTATGCATATTAAAATTAATTTAATATGCCACATACTCATCAATCATTTAGATCACAAATTTTCACACAAGCACACACTTAACCTTATAAGTTCTAATTCAAGCAATTTATCACGAAAATTCCTAGGGTGGGTGTGGGTTGTTACAAATAACTTTGATCACAATCTTCCTAATAGTAGGGCTAAACATATGACCTTGCTAAATCAGTTTGAATCCCTATATCTCCCCCTTTTAGGGGGACCAAATCTCTAAATCTTAAAGTCTAGGCCGAACAGATAACTTTGATTGAAACACGCCAAACTATCTTTACCTTCAATGTTAAGGCCAGAAAGATAGCCTTCATTGAAATTCACCAAACCATCTTTACCTTTAACATTAGGGCTGGACAAATAGCCTTGATTGAAATTCACCAAAAC
This sequence comes from Reutealis trisperma, assembly GCA_947687605.1. NCBI lineage: Eukaryota > Viridiplantae > Streptophyta > Magnoliopsida > Malpighiales > Euphorbiaceae > Reutealis > Reutealis trisperma. Next base: position 201,005 of record CANTUT010000578.1, read on the forward strand.
CATCTTTACCTCTAACATTTACACTGGTTAGATAGCCTTACTTGAAATTCACCAAGACCATTCCCACATCCAATGTCAAGGTCAAATCGATAGCCATTGACAAAACCTCATTTATCCTAGGAGGCCCCCTCCCAAAAGGTTCATATTTGTATACCATGTTTATCCTTCACTAGGTTCAATTTGCATAAAGTATGAATGCCCTCATGTCTGACAAACACAAGCAAATATCATAAGCCTAGAACCTAACATGGCACAAGCCTAAAGTCTGACATGGCATAGCCTAGAATCTGACATGGTACAAGAATACATAAGCCAGAATCTGACATGGCACAAGAACATATAAACCAAAAATCTGACATGGCATGAGCACAAGCCTAGAGTCCAATATGGCATCTCTTCTTAAGGTTCACTATCATCAGAATTGCCTTTTACTCAAAGTCAATTTTGATGAGAGAGCAACTGTGAACCCTCAAATTTGCACCTTTAGGATCTAACTACAGCTTCACACCTACTAAGATTAGTGCGCTACGTAGAGCTAGTACGATAGTCCTGCTAGCTAATTAGCAGGCAGGGGTCAAAAGGGCAATGCCCCTTGCAGGGTGCGAGGTAGCACACTATTGAAAAAATAAATTTCCTCAAAATTGCACCTTCAAACAACCAGCACTCAATTATAAACCCAAAGAATTAAACTAGGCCCAAATCGGGTCAAGAACAAATGAGAACGAGCCGAAAATAAGGTGAGGCAACCTGCGAAACTCGTAACTGGCTATAGTAACTGCAGCCATCGTAATTGTTGCAGCCCTTGACTAGTTACTATAGCACATTTTTTCCTGATGCCACACTAAAAATTTAGTATTTTGAGCTTCCAAACTCTCCTTATAAATACGTTGCACCTCCTAATAACTTTCACACACAATGACATACTTCCATACTCCCTCTAAAGCTTTCTAAACCCTATTCCTAAGCCTCCCAATCATCAAAACCCTTTTTCTAAGCCTCTTAATCTCTAAAACTCCATTCCTAAACCTTTTCTATCACATAAAATCCTATTCATAAGCCTCTTAATCACTTTAAACCCTATCTCTAAGCCTTTTAATTAAGAAAATGTGCAATTCAAGTTCTTTCTTTCAAATACAATTTATGGTACCCAAGCAAGGGTGATTCGAAGTCCTTCCTTCAAAAGAGTTCAAGAGTCCTTCTTCCAAAAGGAGTGCTCGTGCTATCCCCAAACTAAGGTGGAACCTAGATCCAGTGCCAAGCTCACTTCCTACAGTCCTCGTCGTCAAAAGCCAAAGGTAAAAGTTATTTCCTTTTCCTTTTCAATTTTAATTTCAAGATCTAAATCTGAAAAGATCCAATTTTTGTTAATGAAAATCTGACCTAATTAAGAAATTCCTAAGCCCTTAAAATCAATCAAAACATGATAACAACGGCAATGACTTAAAAACCCCTCCTTCGCAAGAAGGAAGAACTACGTGGGGTTTGATTTCCATTCAAAGGGATATGTAGGCATGCCATCTCTAAGGCATTAACTCCACTGAAATTAACAACTTCTTCTCTCTATCACCTTCTTTACATAGTTTAAGATTGAAATTGTTTTTCTTAAATAAAAGTCAAAATTTTAGTTTTTTTTTATTATAATTGTTTTATTACTTTTTCTTACTTTAGTCATTTAGTTTATATTTAGGGAATGTGTGCTTTTCCTAGAACTCATATGGGCTAGAGAAAAGATCCCCTGATTTTGACATTTTGACTTGTAATAGTTTTTAGTAGTTTTCCCTTATTTTTTGTATTTTGTAATTGTCATTATTTCATGTTTTCCATGCATTACACAAGTAATATTTGTTTCATGCATCATGTTATATCTGTTCATGCATACATAAAAACTTCTTTTTACAAAAGCTATTTTGTATTTAAGCCAAACTAATTTTTTGGTATTGTTTTAACCAAAACCTAGTGCCCGAGCCCTCTTTAGTCATTCAAGGACTAGTGCTTTTTCTTGGGATAAATGGTATAATTTTGGAGTCCATCAAATTGGGTTTTTCCTTTAATTTTCCTAACCAAAAAAAATAAAATTAAAGTGTTGACTCCTTTTGCAAATTACAATTTATAAAATACAATTTTCTAAACTCATAGTAGGTTCTAATCATGATGTTTCTTCCTAATGAGCATTTCAATTCCCTTTAGCTGATCAAGCCGATACTCGGACAAGGCCTCACAATGCCATTTGTTCTTCTTCGTAATGGATTTGATACACACCTACATGAAACATTGAATCAACTTGTTTTACATACACAAATGTATTTGGTTCCTTAGGAGTTAGCCTTAGAAGGATCCTTAAGTTTTAATTGAGCCTTTCTCATATAGCAAAACACATTAATATGGCCATAATTCATATAATAATGTCCTTTAAGTTTTGACTTAAAAGTCTTCTTAGGTTTTTCCATTTTACCATAAAATTATAGCCTACTCACAATATTACTATGATGCATATAAGAACAAGTGTGGTGTTGTGGTTTTATCTAACTTTAAGCATGCCCTTTTTGATACATGAATGCATGGTTTGCTCTTAGAGGCTTAGCCTTTGAACTTTGTGAACTCTTTTGAATCCTTTTAAGATTAGGGGGTCTTATGTATGCTTTCACTCCCTTATCAATTACCTCAATGCTAGAGGTTTGAGGAGTTATAGCCTTTATGAGCAAAGCAGAAGACAATGTGCATGGAGATGAATTATCAAAGCCAAGGCTATGTTTCATAATGGGAGTAAGAGTGTCCAAGGCTTCCTTCCCTTTATGGAATTTTGAAATAGAAGACCTTAATTCCTTAACTTCTAATTTTAAAGCATTGTTTTCTTTGTATAAGGAATTAAGAAATGAAGTTTTAGAAGAAATTTCTTCCAATGAGCCTTTGAGACTCACATTGGAAATTTTTAAACTTAAGACAAGTTTTTCTAACTCTTTAAAATTCTCCTATAATTTTGAATGCTTTTCTTTGTAAAATTTCATTTTAGATCGATAATTTTTGTATTTTAGAGCTATGGCTTTTGATAGTTCATCCTCATCCTTATCATGCAATTCATTATCATAATCATCATTTCAAGAATGAGAAGTAGAGGCTAGCTCATTTGAAGAGTCTTCTGAGGCCATGAAGCATAGGTTAGCAATCTCCTCTTCCTCTTCATCACTTAAGGAGCCATCATCCTATATAGCCTTAAACTCTTCTTTTTCTTCTTATCCTATTTCTTCTTTTCCTTATTATTGGGATAATCTAATTGGATATTACCTTGTTTGCCACTTTCATAACAAGTTATATCACTATTCTTTTCCTTACTTGAGTTGGAGTTGGAAGATGATCTCTTTAAGGGCTTCTTATCTTTCTTTCTTCTTTTGATGATCTCTTTGACCCTTCTTAAAAGCGTAGTTAGTTCTTCATCATCATCTTCACTTTCTTCCAAATCATTTAAGTTCTCACTACTATATTGTTCCTTTGATGCACATTTAAGAGCAAGTGATTTCTTCTTCTCCTTCTCCACTTGAGGCTTTTCTTTCTTAATTGTCATATCATAAGTGAGAAGCTTTCCAATGAGAACATTGATAAGAAGCTTGCCAAGGCCCTCATTTTCCTTTTTAATATTAGCCACTCTAGCTTTATAATGTTTCTTTGGAAGAACTTCAAGGATCTTGTTATTAACATCTACTAAAGAGTAAACTTTGTCCAATTTCTTTAAGTTTGTGACAATAGCTAGAAGTCTATTTGTCATATCAGTGATGCTTTTATTGGGCTTCATCTTGAAGAGCTTATACTCCATTGTGAGCAATTGTATCTTTTTGAACTTGACTTGCTTAGTCCCTTCATGATAATTCTCTAGAGCTTTCCAAATGCCATTAGCACTTATACATGTTGGATTCTTGCACACTCTTCCCTTAATAAAGAACTAAGAAAAATTGTTATTACACTTTTATTTTACCATTTGCTTTCTTTTGTGCTTCAACCCATTCTTTCCTAGGAATTTCCTTTTCAACATCATCCACCACCTTTGTTCAAGGTTTCCATTCTTTGAGAATGCTATCCCATGAATCTATGAGATCACTATCAAGATACACCTCCATCCTATACTTCTAATATGCATAATCAGTATTGTCAAAATATGGTTTGAGATGATGCAACCATTCATTGGCCATTTTGATATTTTACTCATGCAATTAAGCTTGTAGAATGAGACCAAAATTCTGATACCACTTGTTTGCTCTTGTACACTAAGAATGAGGATTGAATTGGTGGAAATTAAAATTTTTAAGCAAAGGGATAAGGAAAGAAAGATAGACGTAGGTAATTTTATAGTGGTTTGGGTGTTAACAAACTCTACTTCCACTCCCTAATCTCAATTGAGTATTTCATTAAGCTATACACTTACAATAGAGTTTTAAGCCCACTCCCAACTTATAAGGTGGTATAATGGCTCAAACTCAACCCTTACAAGTGTTTTTCCCAAAGGCTAACACTCAATCTATATAAGAGATTTTCTAAGGTTCAACTCACAACCTAATAAGAGTTTTAATGGCTAACTCACAACCCAATTGAGCAATCAATCCTCTTACAATAGCTAAAGATTATAAATTAAAGAATTAAGGCTTTAAGAAACAAAAATGCAAGAGTTTGGCTATATGAAATGTTATTAAACAATTATAAGAGTATTTGGATGTGGTATTTATGATTTTTACTAATAAAAATCTGTTACAGATGGTGCTTGTAGCAAATCTTCCATAATAGCCATAAAATCAACATTTAATGCTCTATTAGAGCAAAGTCCTAATCACGCTGCCTTAGTCGCAGTTGCGATAATCATTTCACACTTACTACTCCATTTTTGCAGTCACGATCTTCAAATATCTCTAATGGTTACTTGACATGTGGCACTTTCCTGTTGGCCATTCAAATATCCGTTAGAGCAAGACTTTGCCTTATGAATGTCACAATTGCAAACTTCTTTTCACAATTACAAAATGGATTTCACATATAGGATTATAGTCATAGTCAAAGTCATAAACCTCTCTAAGTTTTGAGGCAAATTTGCACCTTTTGCCTTCAATTATTTCTCAGTCATGATCAACTAAGTTGCAGTCGCAATCCATATGTCACGAGCATGATTTCTGAGTTATGTCTATGATTTTGGAGTCCACCACATGACTTGAAGATTTTATAATTTCTTTGAGTTTTAATTTCTCAAAGTATATTTCCTATAAAACAACACTTGAAACAAATATTAGATCACTTTCGATTTGATTATCAAGATCAAAATAGAGATTGACCAAGTTGTAAACCAACTTAAGTCAATAATAAGTAATATTATCACCAACGTATACTTTATAATAGAAGGAATTGTACAATTATTATCATTTTTAGAGTTTTATAATGCTTCCAACACTTGTTGTAATACAAGTTTATATAATTTTATGCTGCTTATTTCAATCAGTTAAACAAAGTAAAAAAAAAAAAAAAACTTGTTTTAGACTTGCAGTAAATGTGTTGTCAGCAATTGCAATTTTACTTGATTTTTCAGGAGGCATGGTGATCAACATCATCTTCTTTAACACATGAATATACTAATCTATGTGCTGCTCGATAATGAAAATGTGCCAGTATAAATGATTAATTGTTACTAAACAAATTAGTGAATAATGTTCCAGATACAAAAGTTGTGTTCAACATTGTTAAAGTTGAATTTAACTATAATAAAGTCAAATTCAATATTATTAAGGTTGAATTCCACCTTGATAAGGTTGAAATTAATTTTGGTAACATTGAACTCAATGTTAACATAGTTGAGTTCAACAAAGTTTAGTTCAAAATGTTACTTCTATCATAGTTTTGAGCCAGCTATGTTTTTCTATGAAATAGTAGAAATTTTTTTTATCAATAGTGCAATATAAACTTTTCAACTCTATAGACTTTGGATCGGTGAGCCAACTATCTATTTCTGACTCTTATAATTCATAGGCTTGTTCTAAGGTGAAATTATGCAAAATATGTTCTTCTTGGCTGAAAGAAGATACAATTTTAGTAGTTTCCACTCTAGTGGATTTGATGGTGTGCCAACCAATGTGAGATTAGAATCAGATGCAGGCATTAAAGAAATTGGATCTATTTGTATCATATGCTCATCTTCATATACCGTGGCTATCAGCTTAAGGCTATCAACTTCTTATTCTTATTTTTTTAGTCATATTTTCCTATAATATTGTCAACCAGCTTATCCAAGTCTAGCTTATTTTCTTCTTCATTAGCTAGCTTATTAGCTTCTTTATCGGCAGGCTGTATAGCTTATTCATTCTTAAGCTTCTTTGTTTTTTTATCTTATGCATTCACATTATCTTTGTCATTTTTTTGTCCTCAACATTGTTGGCTGACTCATTAGTGTGGCTATAAGAATGCATAAGATGGTCTTGATTAAATGCCTTATCTACTCCATCATCTTGCTTTTTTGGCTTTTGGATATATTGGTGCACATCTTTAACCAGTTAATCTACCATAACCTTCAAGCCAACCAACTTCTTATCCATTTTATTATGGTAAGAATTTAACTTATCATTAATTTTCTTATACTAATGTGAACCCCTAAAATTGCATCTTTGGGATTCGGCCATAACTTGACACCTGCTAAGATTAGTGCGCTATCAAAGCCAGTACGGTGGTCTCGCTAGTTGGTTAATAGGCAGGGATCAAGAGGGCAGTGCCCTGTTGGAAAATAAATTTCCTAAATTTTTCACCTTCAGATGACTAACACTCAATTATGAAACTATAGAATCAAACCAAGCTCAAATCATATTAGAAACGGACCAAAATTGGCCAAAAAAAATGTGAAATCGGGTTGGTCAGGGCTTTAGATGGGCTCTAGTTACACGCTTAGCATGCCATTGGGTCAGGTGGTGCGCCAGGCATGCCAGTGGATTGAACAGCACCAATTTAGTGTTGCCGGATGCCAATAGTGGCCTTTGCTCTATAAATAGAGCTTCCATTTAGCTCTTTTGACATGGATTTTGACACAAAATTTTAGATGAAAACTCACCTATATGCTCTTCTTTCTATGCTAAAATTTTGCTGAATTAAAGTTAAAATTAATACTAAAACCTATCACTCCAAATTCTTTTAATTTGCAATTTTTATTCTATTTTGGTAACATTTTCTATTTAAGGTTCAAATTTCAAGGTTCCCTAATCTAAGGCAGAGCTTAGATCTAAAGTAAAGCTTGACCTTTTCCTCCAAAAGTCAAGAAAAACAAAGGTAAATTCCTTTTCTTCTTTCCACTTCTAAAATTCTAAATTCAAATCTAGAATTCTCTCTATTTAATCTGTCTTTAGGTCTAAAACAGAAAATATCTAAAATTTATTAATTTAAAGGTTAAAATTAAATTAATAAACCAAACCAACATTTTTTTTATAACCCTTCCTTTGCAAGAAGGAAGAACTGTGTGGGGTTTGATTCTTATTCAATGGGATACGCAGGCATGCCATTCTGTAAGGCATCAATTCCAAAATCTTTTCAATAAAATTTTCCCTTTCATATTTATAGTTTAAGTTTCATTTTACTTTGTTATTTATTTGTATATGCACTTTATTTTCGATTCTATATGTTCATTTCTTCAATTTAGTTAGGGAACGTGTACTTTTCCAAGTACCCATAAGGGCTAGAGGAAAGATCCTCTTTATTTCATTCATTTTGGTTTTGTAATAATTAAGTAGGATTTATTTTTGCTTATTTATTTATAATTGTCATTTCATTTTACCATCTATAACCGTTTCATTCATCATTTTACTCATGCTCATGCATACACATAAATTGCATTTTTTTAAGAGTTATTTTGCAACTTTTAGCTAAACATTTGTTTAAATACCAAAACCTTATCCTTGAGCCTCTTTGGTTACTTGAGGATTAGTGTTTTTCCATTAGGATAAATCAAACATTTTGGAGTTAATCAATTTAGGCCTTCCTAATTAAACTAAGTAAATTAAAGTGGCGACTCCCTTTTACGAATAACAAATTGCAAAACCCAATTTTCTGAATTCATAACAAGTTCCAATCATGGAGTTTCTCCTGAAGAGTATTCTGATTTCCCTCAGTGAATCATATTGATGCTCAAGCAAGGCCTCATAACTAATCATCTAAATTCTTCATCACCATCTTCATAAAATCATTTACTTTATTCTCAATTTGATAGCAATATGTGCCCTAGGAGCCATATAATAGTTATGTAATAGTAGTTATTAATTCCCAATGGCATAATATATATATTCATAATGTGAAAAAGGTTTCATATTATTGAATATAGTCCTTAAGTATTTGTAAGAGGATCTATTCTCAAGTGTTGAGAATATGGGAGATAGATTGCTTTTGTACAAATATTTTAAATAGGTTTGTGATCATAGAATTAATGACTGGGCATCATTAATTCTATAAGACCATCACCTATGTTTGTTTTCTATAATCAGTATGTGATACAAATGATTATAGAGATAGTGAATCTCATGCTGCTTGACATATGATGTCGATACAAACACGTAGATATTCATAGGATGAATAGTTGAACTGTGACATTAGATGATAATAATATAGGGTTTTACTACTTGTCAATTATTTATCATCTTGGTCATAATAGTGCATATAATCTTTTGACTTAAAGGATACTATATCTCGTACATAGGTAGTTCGAATTTATTACTGCTTACATAGACATACTATTTAAGTACGGATATATGGCATATGATAGTTCTAATTTGTTATGTATGGAGGTAAGTGAATGCCAAGATAGAATTCATTACCTCAAGTAAAAGAGGTTAAGATTCTATGCTATCTAGTTATTCTTGATACTTAAGTTATTGGCCAAGACTGTGACATTCACTAAAAAGAGTTTCTAGTAGGAATATAATATTATCAAGAATTAGAACTGAGATAAGGACATAGAATCGAGGCATAATAAGATTTCACATAAACCATTACTCTAGCCGAGATTGGAATCTTTAATGAAGGGATCCTAGTGCATGATAATATATGATCGATGAGCCTATGTGATGTTTAAAGTTATCAACTATAAACATTCATTTCTAATTAAGTAGTCATGACATGGAATGCTAGCTATCACTCACGACTTATAGGAGTAAGTATGAAGTGAGGATTTCACATTAGTAGAGAAAAAAATTTTCTCATTCCCCTTGCTAATTAGACATGAACCTAGAAAGTCACACACCCAAGAGTGATCACTTTCCAAGTGTAAAAGGTTTACCATAATAATTAATTAAAGTGTTTAATTAATTGATTAGTGGTAAAATGATTAAACATGTAATTAAATTTACAAGGACCCTAGCATATCCTGTAGTTTAATTTATGGAGATTTGTATTCAATTAACTCTTAATTTATATATGACACAAATGAGAAAGATTAAATTGAAAATTGATTTGGACTAAATCAAAGACTTAATTTTAAGCTTAGTGAAAACACTAAACACATGAGATGTGGCCTAAACCCATATGTGATATGGAAAAGAGGCTATTTAAGGGTTAGAGAAAATTCACTACTCATGAGCCCAAGTGATGGGTTTAGGGGTTAGAATTTTCTACTAAGGTTAAAATTGTAATTATATCTTTTAGCTAATGGAAATTTCTATTTTATCCCTAAAGGATAAAATGGTCATTTCACCATTTAAAGAAGCAAAGTCAACTTTGCCCCTTCACCAAATGATGAGCTAAAGGGTGTTTAAGTCTTTGTGAAGACTTAATGGTTAAGTCTTTGAATAATATAAAAGTTTTTAGTTTTTATATTGAATAATATAGTGAACATCATTTTCATTTTGAAGCATTTTAAAGAGAGAAGCTGAGAGAGAGAAAGAAAAATGAAGAAAATATTTCTTCAATTTTTCTTTTGATCTTAATTCTCTTCTTTGTTCTTTATGAAAGAACAAATGCTTGCAAATTGAAAATATATTTAGTCCAAAAAAAATCAAAGAGACACCTTGTCTCCCTAAAGGTTTTTGAAGAAGATCTTGAGTCAATTTGGGCAACCAAAAGGGGGATTCAAGAACACCAAAGAAACTAAGGAAACTTGGAGATGAGCTAGGTGTGGATGATCTAAATGCTTCACACTTGGGAAGCCCTTTGTTAAAGAAAGAAGGAACCTATAAAAGGTAATATGATTACTCTTCCTTCTTCTTTCTATGCATATATGTTTTACACACAAATTAATTGATTGCCTGAATGGATGTTTGGACCAAAAATGGGTGAAGTGAAATTTTAAAATGTTTGAAATTTCACCCTGCCACCTTACTTTTGCTGCTTTTGGCTCCACTATTCCTTCACAAACTTCTCTTCAAAATATTTAATTTTGTTCTCCACCTTCTCCTCAAAATTCCTAATATTATTATTCAAATTTTCTTTATTACCATCCTCATCTTCCTTTTCTTCATCCCTAGAAGCTTCTGTTACTACTAGTTCTTTTCCTTCCCCTCTCCTTCCATTTTTTCTTCTTCTTTTTCATCCCTCCTTGATCTAAATAATCCATATTTTTCTATTTCTTTTTCTGTTACATCCATTTCCATATAACTGATATTATTTTTTTTTAAAATTCTTATTTTCTATAGTGGCTTATTCAATATTATTAAACTCAAGTTGCCATTTAAACATCCTTTGTCTACCTGGCTGGACATCTAAACACCTCTTAGATAGTTTGCTTTTTTCTAACACAGTTCAACCTCAAGCACCTGCAATAACATAATTAAAAAGCATACCATTCAACGATTTTCCAACTCAGTGCAACCTCACAGGTAAGCACCTGCAATAACATAATCAAAAAGCATATCATTTAATATAACTAATTTAATTTAATTCAACTTTGAATTCAATCTTAATATGGTTGAATTCAACCTTAAAAAAGTCAAATTGAACCTCGTTAACATTGAATTTAATAAAACTAACATCAAACTCAACCTTTCTAATGTCAAATTCAACCTTATTAATATCGAATTCAACCTTAATAACATCAAATTCAACCTTATTAACATTGAATTCAACCTTACTAATGTCAAAATTAACCTTAGTAGTGTCAAATTCAACCTTATTAACATCGAATGCAACTTAACTAACATTGAATTCAATGTTCATAATGATAGTCTTACATGGAATACAATTGAGAAACCTTCAATCATATATGTCTTAGTATCACTTTCCTTAGATTTAGATTTAATGGTCTGCTTCATTACATTCTATGCATGATCTTATACCTTGGAAAGATGTCTTAAATGCCCAATCACCCTAAGGAAACTGGTTCCACTCACTCAAGTTTTTAGCCAATTCTAATAGCCTCAAATCAATCTTTATGGATGGCTGCCTAGAAATAATTTGAGTAGCAATGCAACAAAAACCACATCCTCATCAAATTTATCACTCTTCATCTTTTCAAACACATCATCTATATCACCATGATTCCCAATCAACCCATGAATGTATTTCTTCAGGCAAGATACAGCCTAGCCTAACACAACCTTACTAAGGGAAGCTCCACTATCTCCCAATTTCAAACATGTTATCCAAGCAAACGTTTCCCTCCCAAACTTCACTATTTTCTTATAAATATTGAAGTACATTGAATCATCATCAACTTTCTTCAATTGCTTTGATAGTAGGCTATGGATAAGCTATTTACTCTATTTTCCTACTTAAGGGTTAATATGATGGACAAATATAGTTTCTTTTAGCAAATCCATCTATGATACAATAAGTTTCTCATTAATTAGCTAGACCTTTTCTTCTAAATGACAATAATTTGAAACCTTACACTTAAATTGTTTCCTCTCGAGATAAACCATAATCATGCTATCTTGTATGATGAAATCATATATATATATATATATATATATATATAAAATCAAATACAATATATTTGAACAAATGAAGTTAGATGATATCAATTTATTTATTAAGGTTGAATTCAATCGTAATAAGGTTGAATTCAGTGTTAATAATGTCAATTCAATCTTGTTACAATAAAATTCGACCATAATAATGTTGAATTCAACTGTAATAAACTTTAGTTTAACATTGTTCATATTTTATTCAACATTATTAAGGTTGAACGATAATGCTATTAAGGTTAAATTAAATGTTAATAAAATTGAACCTAGCGTCAATAAAAACTCAATGTTACTTTAAATGCTAATATGTAAAATTAAAAAGTTGCACACATTCTATCTAGAAAAAAAAAAAAAAGCAATATAATAAAAAAGCTATGAAAAATCTTAGGTAAATAACACTTACTTTACTTTGTATTAGGGTTAGGGTCTCTTTTCTCAAGACTAACAAGGGTGGCGCGGATCCGCATTATGGGCTGTGCAAAGTCACACCGCTCTAATGTGGCTACCGCCTGTGATAAGCACGGCAAGCCATGTCAAATAAACTTAGTCACCACGCCACCAGAGGTGCAGAGCTGCCTTTTTTTTTTTTTTTAGGGATTGGTTGGTTTGGGGTTTAGAAAATTTAGATGTTTGGATAGCAATGTAACTAAGGCTAAAAAAAATTTCTTTCAGGGGCGCCCGCCTGCTAACTGGCGAGCAATGTAACGTATTAAACTTAGCAAGCGCAAAAGCTGTGGTTGGATGATAAGGGTGCAAAATTGAGGGTTCACAATTGCCTCCTCATTAGAATTAGCTTTGAACAAAAGGTGACTATGATAATAGTGAATATTGGGAAGAGGTGCCATGTCAGACTCTGGGCTTGTGTGTCCTTGATAGGTTCTTTGGGAGGAGGCCCTCTAAGATAAATGAGGTTTTATCAATGGCTATCTGTCTGGCCTTGACATTGGATGCTGATAACTCTATATTTTTAGAGTTATTTTATTTGTTTAAACTTAAATTTTAACTCAGTTCTTGAAAATGCAATAATATTATTACTTATTTTTAGAAATAAATAGTTATACAATTTATAAATAAATTATAATATATTTTTAATATTTTTATTTTATTTTTGCATATCAAAATGATGTCATAATGATGTAGTAATATCATGACTCAGGCGATGATGTCATTTTATAAATGATGCAGACAATGGTATCATTTTATAAATGATGTAAGCAATGATGTCATGAAATTAATGATGTAAGAGATGATGCCATGAAAATAATGATGTAATCAATGATGCAACAATGTTGAAAATGAAGATGGAATTTGCCTATAAATAGGCATTATCTCCCTTCTCCAAAATGACAACTCAAAGTAGCAAAAAATAGATGTAGAGAGAGTTACAAATATTTTCTTAGAGTAGATTTCTTTTATTGTTATTTTGATCAAGAAGAGGAGTTTTTGGAGCTCAAGTTCATCAAAGATTGTATCTCAAAACAAGTTCTTCCTAAACTTTATTCTTGCATTTAATTATAAGTTGTTATTATGTTTGTTATTTTGATTGTTAATTTAATTATTTCAAGTTGTTATTATGTTTGTTATTTTGATTGTTAATTTAATTATTTCTTGTTGTTATTATGTTTGTTATTTTGATTGTTAATTTAATTATTTCTTTCTTCTCAATAATGAATAGCTAAATTTATTTTTCTAGGATTTAGATGTAATCTTTTGATTTGTATATAATTATTTATATTTAATTGATTGGGTTGATTGTTGGAATTAATCTTTTATCTTAGAACTTAATACTTGTAATTAACTAGCCATTAATTGCATGATTTAAGATATTGTGTGAACTAGCGAGAGTGGAAACACAATATTATTTAATTAGGATAATTGACCTAGGGAATGTATTGCTTAGAGATAAGAATACTCCTTTGTGATTGTTAAAGGATTTCCATAAAACTTAATGGGTTTGTGTTAATTGCTTATGATCATGAGAGTAGACATAAGGTTAATATGAGCACACATGTTGTATCTTGAGAGAGAACATCATATAATTTAGGGAAATCTAATCATTAATTCCAGCAAAAATAATCCATCTAAAAAATATAAAGCAATCATAGGTAATCCATTGATGAATTCTAAATCCTAGGTCTTTGATCTTGTTTCATATTATCATCATTTATTTACTTGATTACTTTAGCTTAAAATATGAATTCTCATAATTGATTTTCTAAATAATAGAGTAATCTTAAAATTAGTACTTATTAACCCTTCCCTATGGATTCAACACTCTATTCACACACTATTACTTAGCGTGACCTGTATACTTGCAGAAATCGTGCAACAAGTTTTTGGCGCCGTTGCTAGGGAAGGCGACTTTTGACAATATCAATAGGTTGATATACTCTATTACTTTAGATTTTTTTTTTAAATTTTGCATTTTTTTTAACTTTTATATATAAAAAAAAAACCAAAGTACAATAAAAAAATAAAAAAAAAGGATGGCTTTCCACAACTAGTAATGGTGTGATGGAAGAATAATACTAAATAGAGTAGCAAGCATGTATGATGAGGATAGTTTTAGTAAGTTAAATGCTAAAATTGATGCATTGGTTAACTTTATTGATAAAGTTAATGCTAATACTTTATTTAATTCATGTTTGAGTTGTGATCTATGTGGAGGTAATCATTTGAATTCTGAGTGTCAATATGCAGAGCAGGTATAATTTTTCCCAAATTATAATATGTATGAGAATTATCCATATTCTAGCATAAACAACTCAGGATGGGGTGACTATTCAAACTTTTCATTGAAAACTAATGCGATCAAGGTAATAATTCATGGTATCCCTATCAATATGATTTTCAAAATCATGCACCATTTGAGGAGCACAAACCATCTTATGAAGCAGCATTGGAAAGATTCATAAATACTACTCATGAATGATGTGAAAGATTGGAAGATAGGATGGATCAATGGGCTAGCCACAATACAGATGATGATGTACAAATGGAGCAGTTTGCTAGTCCATTAGATGCTCAAGGCCATGGTAACCTAACAAGTCAAATTGAAGAATATTCTAGAGATCAATGTTCGGCAATTTCTTTGAGTGATGATGAGGAAGAGATGATTGATCAAGCAGATACTTCAAGCAAGCAAGAAAAAAAGGAAGAAGTTGAGATCGATTTGCCCAAGAAATATTCTTCTCTTATGGATAATATCTGCTGAGTAGTTGAAATTAATGGGGAAATTAAAGAGGTATTTGAAAAAGAGAACTCAAAGGAAACTCTTTCAGTTTGTTTGGTGAAAACAATACCAAATATGCCAGACCATAAAGAATATCAATTTGATGACTTGAAAGAAAAGAAGAAACATTCACCACTATCAACTGAGCACTTACCAACTCTTGATTCAACACCACTACCTTCTTATCTCAATTTCTTAAGAAAATTCAGAGCAAGAAAAAGAGCTCGTTTGAAATCTTTTGGAAATTATGCGCCTAATTGTAAAATATTAAATAATTCCTGTCTTAACCTTTTTCCATGCAGGTTCAAATCAAGTTGGCTTGACTCATTAAAATTGGTAAAAGTCCATCTTTTCAGAATTATTGAGATCATATACTTTGTGTATTATCCTCCATGATGAAGATCTAGTTATAATCAAGCGAAATATTATAAATTAAGCACTTTTGGGAGGCAATCCAAATTTCTAACTTTTTCACTTCTTTTTAATTTCTTTTGTTCTTTCGTTTGCTTCATTCTATTTTAATTTTTGCTTTAGTGTTGTCATTAAAATAGGTTATTAGGAGGAAACCCAAGTTTTCTCTTTATTAGATTTCTTTTATTTCAGTTTAGTTGTTTCATTGTAAATTTTCTCTTTCATTTTCTTAACTAAGTTAATCAGATAAGGAAGCATCTCTTGCTGCACTAAAAAACATATTTCCAACCCTTCCCCAAGATGTACTTAGAAAAATTGATGAATGCAAACTAGAAAGAATGAAGACATTTAGGCGTCTGAATCTTCCTGAAGATATTTGTTGGATCATAGAAGCCAAAGTACGATTGGCAGGTGAGCTTGATGACTCATTTATTAAATGTTTGTCAAGTACGAGGAGAAGTTCTTCCTCAAAGAAGAGGAGAGCTAAGAGAATAGGAGTTTGCTATAAGTGTGCAAGATGGAATTGCAGCACACACTATAGAAATATTAGATTTGCATCCATAAATCGAGAAGACAAAATTAAATTCATAAAGGATGGATTGAGTAAGGAGTCTATGGATAATGTCCTACAGACTCTTGAGACGCATCCTTGTGGACAAGTTCAAAGCACTCTTTTAGATTTATGGGAACTATTCAAAGAAGAGAAGCAGCATTACAGTCTAGGAAATCTGACAATAAAAGACCCTGTTTGCCAGTTAATAAGAAAACAGGATGGGAAGCCTATCCTCGACTCATAGAAGGCATGTAAGCCATTACTAAACGTAAAACTAGAGGAAGATGTGAGCCAAAATCACAACTACTGCTTATAATCAGGTGTATCACTAACTTTTTATTTTTCAATGCATTATTTTTTCTACATCTTGTAGTATTTTTTTTGACTTTTTAGCATCTAGAATTTATTTTCCTGTAGATTTTTCCTACTGTCGAAAACTTTTTAGTCTTTTAATGTCTTCAAAAATTTTTTTTTTGACATTTGTACCCTGAGCATTGATTATTTTTGCTTTTATTATCATTTTTATTTTTATACTTTTTCTGTCAATAATTATTTTATCCCATTGAACTGTTCTTTTACTCTTTTAGTTTCTTTATATGCACATTCATTATTGTCAATATGCACACAACCCTTTCGAGAGATCTGTGAGAGAAAATGGCAGAATCCTCAACAAGTAAATTCAAAACTATTTGTGTCTTTTGTAGTCCAAACTCTGGCAAGAAAAGAGAGTACTTGATAGTAGCTAATGAACTTGGTAGGATTTTAGCTGAACAAAAAATTAATTTGGTGTTTGACGGAGGTAGTTTAGGGTTAAGGGATTGTGTCACAAGTTCTGCATATATTAGAGGTAGTAAAGTCTTAGGAATAGTTCTAAAGGCTTTGGCTCGATATAAACATATCACTGGTGGAACTATAGGTAATAAGTTACAGGTCAATATCATGTACGAACGAATGGCATACATGAATCTCAATACTGATGCTTTTATTGCATTACCTGGTGGTTTAGAAACATTTGAAGATATTTTCACCATTACATCTTGGACATAATTAACTATTCTTCAAAAGCCATTGGGATTACTTAATGTTGATGGTTTTTATAATGATTTGTTATCTTTTCTCGATCATGATGTGGAACAGGGTTTTATGACACCAGCAAGTCAATGCATCTTAGTCTCTGCTTCAACTATTGATCAATTGATTGATCAACTGCAAAACTTTAAATCCAAACCCGATCCATTGATGGCACAGGTAGTTTGGCACCCTAGGGCCAGTAGCAGTAAAAAGCAAGAACTAGATCTGAATCTCCAGTTATAACTTCCCTAACTCTTGTAGTTTTTTTTTTATCGCATTTTTTTATTTTGTGTGTGTGTTTTTTGTTGCACTTGATCAGGTGAAATTTTATGTCTGATTCACTAAATGTAAGATGGCTGAGTAAAGAGTTACTTTTTAATATGCATCTTAAATTTATGTGATTTTCCTTTTCAAAAAAAAAAAAACTAACTAACTAACTCAAGAGTTATTCATACAAGATGGCTGAGTAAATAGTACTTTTTGTGCTCTTGATACGCATCTGTATTTTTTTTTTCTCTTCCTTTTTCTAGTTTCCAAAATAAAAAATTAAAAATTAAAAAAAACAAAAATAAAAAAAATAATATTTTCTTTTTGTGTGATTAGTTTCTCATGCTTGCTTTTAGTGTTATTTTAAGATGTTTTACAGGAAGCAAGGAAGTGGAATGCACATCTTGCTTACAATTTGGAATCCACTTTTCTACAAGAGGGAGTATTTTCTTTCTTTTGGTTTGTTTCTTTGACATTGAGGACAATGTCCATTGCAAGTTTGGGGGAGGTTTAGTTTGTTTTTTTTTTTGTTTTCAGTAATTTATTTCATGTTTTGATGAACAAAATTTAAAATTTTTTACTCTTTTATTGATAAAATATGCTTGTGTTAAATAATTTGATGAAAGGCCAATGATAGATTATAATTGATATTTATGGACAACTTATTAAAGTATTTCAAGTTGAGTAACTATTTTGGGTAAGAAATTAACTTTTATCAAGATTATGTTTTGCTTTGCTTTGCATCATATTGATTGCATTGAATTTGTGTATGCTTACTTAGAGAGGGCTTCTACACATTTTTTATCTTCATTTGCCTCACCTATCTTAGAACATGTTTTTGCAAACTTTTGAGGCGAAATTTTGAATTCATTTTGAAAGAGAGATATGATTTAGGCATTGTTTTTTTTAGCCTGTTACTTATATCCACCCTTATTTTAATTTTTTTCCTAGTTTACCCATTTGTGCCTTGATAATTTTAGCTTTCTTTTCTTTGTTAATTAACCTTAATTGTTATCCTTTATCCTATTTGTGAGATAATTTTGTCAAGTTTACATTCTAATGAAGAAAAGGGAATCATTAAAGTTTTAAAAGAAAATAAGGATCTCTAATAACTGAGAGTATTATTCATTATAAAATATTACCTTCTGCTTAAAATAAGTTTGGGGAAAAGCAAGAAAATTGAATAAAATAAAAGTTAGTAATTCTTGCTTATTTTTAGAATAATGTTGTTGGCAAAAAAAAAATATAAAAATATAAAAAAAAAAAAAGAAAAAAAAGGGGGGGGGGGGGGGGGCGGCGCCTTAAAAGAAGAAAACATTGAAGAAGAATGGTACTAAAGATAAAAGGGATTATTCATTAATTTAATCCCTTTATTTGAGCTATTGATTTTCTTTTGTAAACTTGGCATAATTATCTTACTTTTGTTCATTTAGCCTTTTCTTTATTTAGCCAAAATACCTTGTGTTAGCCCCATTACAACCCTAGTCAAGACCTATTGATCTCTCTTGATTTGTGAATTCCATTAGTGGAGATTGTTTGCTTTAATATGCTTATGAGATTTGTACATCTATTTTATATCATTTGATAGAGGCATTTAAAGATATTAGTGTGTATATGCCTATCTGAAGTGCAACAATTGATTTAATGCATATTTATTCAAGGCATGATTAAGATGAGGATTATTTTGAACCTGAGATAGAAGCTTGATTTCCAATACTATTGATATGTTGTTTGTAAATATTAATTTTTTTGAGACCTTTAAAAAAAATATTCAACATAAGCACGCAAGGATTAAATTTTTTTTTTTGTGATATTTTATTTTTCTTTGAAATAAATAGTTGAAAATTTAGAGTTTTAAAGGTGTTTGTGGGTATCACCACTGGAAGCCCTCACGACACTATAACTCGTCCTCTATGGGACACCTAGGGGTTTAAAGGCTTGTTGCATACGCTAAATACAATCGTAATTTCCTACAAAAGTGAACTAGTTTAGATTTTGAATTTTCTTTTGCTTGAGGACAAGCAAAAACTTAAGTTTGAGGGTGTGATAACTCTATATTTTTAGAGTTATTTTATTTGTTTAAACTTAAATTTTAGCTCAGTTCTCGAAAATGCAATAATATTATTACTTATTTTTAGAAATAAATAGTTATACAATTTATAAATAAATTATAATATATTTTTAATATTTTTATTTTATTTTTGCATATCAAAATGATGTCATAATGATGCAGTAATATCATGACTCAGGTGATGATGTCATTTTATAAATGATGCAGACAATGATGTCATTTTATAAATAATGTAAATAATGATGTCATGAAATTAATGATGCAAGAGATGATGTCATGAAAATAATGATGTAATCAATGATGCAACAATGTTGAAAATGAAGATAGAATTTGCCTATAAATAAGCATTATCTCCCTTCTCCAAAATGACAACTCAAAGAAGCAAAAAATAGATGTAGAGAGAGTTACAAATATTTTCTTAGAGTAGATTTCTTTTATTGTTATTTTGATCAAGAAGAGCAGTTTTTGGAGCTCGAGTTCATCAAAGATTGTATCTCAAAACAAGTTTTTCCTAAACTTTATTCTTGTATTTAATTATAAGTTGTTATTATGTTTGTTATTTTGATTGTTAATTTAATTATTTCTTGTTGTTATTATGTTTGTTATTTTGATTGTTAATTTAATTATTTCTTATTGTTATTATGTTTGTTATTTTTAATTTAATTATTTCTTCCTTCTCAATAATGAATAGCTAAATTTATTTTTCTATGATTTAAATGTAATCTTTTGATTTGCATATGATTATTTATATTTAATTGGTTGGGTTGATTGTTGGAATTAATTTTTTATCTTAGAACTTAATGCTTGTAATTAACTGGCCATTAATTGCATGATTTAAGATATTGTGTGAACTAGCGAGAGTGGAAATACAATATTATTTCATTAGGATAATTGACCTAGGGAATGTATTGCTTAGAGATAAGAATACTCCTTTGTGATTGTTAAAGGATTTCCATAAAACTTAATGGGTTTGTGTTAATTGCTTATGATCACGAGAGTAGACATAAGGTTAATATGAGCACACATGTTGTATCTTGAGAGAGAACATCATATAATTTAGGGAAATCTAATCATTAATTCCAACAAAAATAATCCATCTAAAAAATATAAAGTAATCATAGGTAATCAATTGATGAATTCTAAATCCTAGATCTTTAATCTTATTTCATATTATCATCATTTATTTACTTGAATTTTACTTTAGCTTAAAATACGAATTTTCATTATTGATTTTCTAAATAATAGAGTAATCTTAAAATTAGTACTTGTCAACCCTTCCCTGTGGATTCGACATTCTATTCACACATTATTACTTAGCACGACCTGTATACTTGCAGAAATCGCACAACAGATGCGAGAATGGTCTTGTTGAGTTTCAATTAAGGCTATCCATTCGGCTATAATGTTAGACGACAAAGAAAGTTTGGTGAATTTCAATTAAAGCTACATGTCCAGCCTTAATGTTGGAGGTAAAGATGATTTAAGTAAATCTCAATCAAGGCTATCTGTCCAGCCTTAATATTGGAGGTAAAGATGATTTGGGATAAATCTCAATCAAGGCTATCTATCCAGCCTTAATGTTAGAGGTAAAGATGATTTTGGATAAATCTCAATCAAGGCTATATGTCCGACCTTAATGTTAGAGGTAAAGATGATTTAGGATAAATCTCAATCAAAGCTATTTGTCCGGCCTTAATGTTGGAGGTAAAGATGATTTGGGTAATTCTTTGTCAAGGCTATCTGTCCAGCCTTAATGTTTGAGGTAAAGATGATTTAGGTAAAAGATGTGGAAAGTGAAACCATGTGGATGTTTAGGTGATTGTTTCTAGACATTTAAGGGTGAAATTAATGGATTTAGATGGAAAAAGGAATCACATGGATGTCTAGGTGATCGTTTTTAGACATTTATGGGTGAAAGAGAATTTTGGACAAGATATTTTAATGAAAGGAGAGCCTCGACCTGTGGTGAGTCGACTCAAGAGATTCTGACAAGATTAAAGGGAGAGTCTCGACTTATAGCGAGTCAACTCAAGAGATTCTAGAAAGATTTCGATAAGAGAGCCTTAACTTATAGCGAGTCAGCTCGATAGATTCTAAAAATGTCTTGATAAAGAGAGAGCCTCGGCCTATAATGAGTCAACTCAAGAGATTCTAAAAAGATTTTGATAGAAGGAGAGCCTCAGCCTATGGCGAGTCAACTTTATAGATTTTGAAAAAATTCTAATTGCACTAAAGAAATGTAGGCTTTTGAATGTGAGGGGTTGGGCCTTTTAGAAGGCTCAAAGGAAACTTTGCTAAAAGTAAAGAGACTCTAGAAGTCACACTTTGTTGATTAAGTCTAGAAAGATATCATATAGCTTCAAAGAGACATTGATCAACTTTAGGAGATGTTGGTGAGGCTATTGGCTCAGCTTATGCATAATGGTGTATGATTGTAGATGATAGATGCTAGTGCATAGATGATGTATGCATATTTCAAAATTCATAGACCTTTTGACTTTTATACCATGCATGATTTATGATGATGCCTATAATGGATGATTGAATGGATGCATAAGGGTGAATGCAATTTTTTATGTGACTTTTACATCTATAGAGCCATGTATTTGTGTACTGAGAAACTCAAGTTGGATTGGTCTGGGATTTTTGCCATAGTGGCTTTATAAGGAGTTTGAGGGGATTGAGATTTTTTTGAGGGCTTGAGTTTTGAGGTCCAATAGCCTGAGGTTTCTGTTTTGGTGCTACTGAGAAGGAGCTGTGTCCATTCCTAAGGAGTTTGGCATTTTCTATATTTTTTGGGAGTTTTAGACTTGCCTTAAGATGTTGTAGGCCAAATGGTGGTTGATGATGGTCAGGTGAATTTGACCACTGTGATTGAAAAGTTTCATGATCATTGCAACCAAGGAGATATAAGGGGACGAAGACTCAAGATGAGGGCCTTGGTTTTTTATTTAACAGTCATATACAGGTTCTATTAAAGTCATGATGGCAAAGACACAAATAAGAAATGAATTATTTTGCCAGTTATTCACCTAGTGAAAAAATTTTCTACTCTTACTTTTTTTGTTAAAGGTGCTTTGTGGGTGTCTATTTTAGGTTTTGGGTTGTTTTGTGGGTGTGGCTAATGAATCATTTTTGGGTGATGGCCCCTACTTTTTAGTCCACACATGCCTTATTGAGACTCTATAAGAGATCGAATAGGATGGTTGCTTGCAGCTTGCCCTCAGAAGACACATTTTTAGCACTGCCAATGATAAAGGATTAGATCTCTCATGACTAGGGGCCATGGATGTCAAGTGGTTTGCCTGAGGATCTTGAGGCAAGTGGGGCTGACTCATGATGTGCCCCCAATTTTTCTTTCTTATAGTCTATATAGATCACAGCTCCTATTGCCAAAGCTATTAGGTGGTGGCTAGCTGAGGAGTTATCATGTTGTTTATTTCAGGATTTTACTTAGAACTAGAGAGAGGTATGCCAGCTAATTAAGAAAGAGTTCCAGGCTGCCCTACTGAGGGCAATAGAAGATGATGCGGCTAAGGAAGAAGAGACTGTATGAGGAGCCACTAGTAGCTAGAGGACTGCAACACAAACAAAGGAGGTGACTCAATCTTTGAAGGAGACTCAAGGATCTACTAGAAGTGCGACACCATAAGTTGCAATAGTGACTCAAAAAAAAAAGGAGATTATGACTGCGTTGAGGACAGGATGACACTACATTGGAGGTTCAGAGAAGGACTACTATAGTTGAGGTAGAAAGGAGAACCGCATCTTCTGAATTATAGAAGATAATTTTTTAGCACAGTTTCAGAACTACTAATACTTAAGAAAGGGTTTTTGATACTACCATGGTGAGTAGTTCTAATTTTGTTGGTACTTCTATTGCTACGGCAAAAGGAGCTACAAAGATCTGGAGGAGGGTATGCCCATTTAAGGAGATTATGGTAGACTCTGATTCTGATGAGGACACAAGAGATTTGCATCTCAGGAGGTAGAGGAGGACTGGCTAGACCATGACTTTAGATATGACCCCCCCCTTTTTTTTTTGCTTTTTCTTTCAAAATACTTGCAGCTTTATAGGACTACAAGAAATAGGATAAGCTATAGAGGATATTGAAAGGGTTATCCTTTTTGTCAAAATGATGGGCTTGTATTTTGCAAAATTTAATCATCATTAAATGAGACATCTTTTATTTTCACTTTAATTTATGCCTAAACTACCCTTTCAGGTTTTCAACTTAATGAGCATTCTTTTCTTCTTCTTTTTTTTTTTTTTTTTGTTTTTCTCTCTCTCTCTTTTTTTTTTTTTTTTTTGTCTAGGTAAAAGAAATAAGCATATGAGAATGCAATGCAAACAAAATATTATGATTTGGACTGCAAAGAATTAAGCGTATGAGAATGCGATGCAAACAAAATATTATGATTTGGACTGCACCCAAGAAGGGCTGCCTACGTGTCCCTTACATCACTTTTCTGTTGGTTATTTCTTTTAAGGAGAATCAGGTCCATGTAGTTTTGATTACATATGCATGAGAAATAGAAATGAAATGCATATATCATTTTCGGATGATGTATCATTTCAGCTAATCTGAGTTGCCAAGATGGGAGAATTCGTTTAAGTCTACATCCGTGAAGAGGGTGCCTTCACCGGAATAGGATATTCTTGTACTGTCTATCCTATTTTAGTTTGAACTTCCTTTTGGATCATGAATAAAGGCTTAGATTTCTCTTAGAACTAGATTTTCTTCTTGCGAACCCTTGTCTCTCACCTTCTAGTTGAAGTGCTTGGTTAGTCTCCATTGACAACCTTGAATTTTGTACTAAGCATTGATTCTCTTTTCCTCGACAGTATTTGCTAGTCATGACACCTTTCGGTCTATTTTGTCTTCATTCTCTATGGATTCTCTTTGATAAGCTTCTTGTGTATGTAGGTTGGGATCTCGTGAGCTATAATGCTTGGATCTTCCCTATCTTGTCTTGTATAGAACAGTCCATAAGCTTTTCCACTACTACCATGCAAATGTTATGTATAGGATTTTGTTTTTTTTTTTTTGTAATAATTAATTAATCCTTTTGCCTTTTTCATTTTTTTATTTTTCTATTTTTTTAATTCTTTTTGTTCTCTTTTTTTTTGTTGCTTTTTTTTTTTTTGAGATGTCCCGTTTAAAGATGAATTAGAAAAAAAATTAAAGCAAATTAGAAAGTTCAAACTTTTTATTAAAAGTCCCATCATGAGTACATTAGAGGATAAACCTAGAAGTCGAAATACAAACTCAAAAGGTCAAGACCTATCAGACTTATATTCAAAGAAAAATTTAATAGAAAACAGACACAAATGACCTAGACTCAGACTCAGGCTTACGTGTCTCAGACACAGACTTAAAAGACTTAGATAGGGGTACAACAACGCTGGCACTCTTCTCAAAGTGCTAATTATCAGGTGAAACTTGAGATGGTCGGATGAGCTCTGTGGTTCAAAAAAGGATTAGTGATGGTGCTAGACTTTAGGTCTGGGAGTAATGATGTCTCTGTTATCAATAAGGTTTTGAATTTTGTGCTTTAGAGCATTGCATGCATCAGTTTTGTGCCTCGACCCTTATTGATAGTTGCAGTGCTCAGTAGCATAATAACCCTTAGCAAGGGGTTTGGAGGAGGTCATGGGTTTAAAGGCTTAACGAGATTAGCCTTTAAGGCTTTCTTATAAACAATGCTGAGGGGCATGCCTAGCTCAAAAAAATTCCTCCTTTCTAACCTCATCGGCTGGTGATAAGAGACAGCATTTACCTCTCCTTCTCTTTTGTTAGTGAAGTTGGTAGTGTAATTATTATTATTATGAAACCTTAAACTAGAGGATTCATCTTTGAATTGTCCCGATTGAATCAAATCCTCGATCTTAGAGGCAATGGTAATGAGAACTTTGAAGCTAGAAAGGTATTGAGTTTACAGATGAGTCTGATATTAAGGGAGGAGGTTTTTGATGATGATGTCAATTTGCTCTACTTCAGATGGATGATTCACCATTTGTGCTGCTTTTACCCTCCACCTTGTAAGGAATGCGGTGAAGGATTCTTTTTGGCATTGCTTAGTGATTTCTAGATCTCAGTGGGTGACATCCATCTCAATGTTGAAGTGGTATTGCTTGACAAATGCATTACATATGTCATCCCAAGTCTTCTTATTATTCTAATCAAGATCTACTAACCACTTAATAGCAACTTTGATCAATGACTATCAGAATAACCGAGCAAGGAGCTCATCATCCACATGAAAGGGTCTCATGGTACCCATATACATTTTGAGGTGAGTTTTAGGACACGTGGTGCCATTAAACTTGTCTATGACTAGCATTTTAAATTTTGGTGGAACCCATGCATTTGGGAAGAGAGCTAAAGAGTTGACATCTATCATGTCTTCATGCTTCTTGACATTCTTGAGTGTTCTCTCCATGGCCTCAATTTTCTCCATCAATTTCTTAACTTCGGGAAAGCTAGAGAAATCTCTACTTTGAAAAGGATTCATAGTGGGACGAGGAGTGGTTGCATTCAAGTCCACAACAGGAGAAATTAGAGTTTCAGGTGCTTTCCTATTATCGGTGAGAACGATAATAGGGGGAGTAGGAGTTGGGGCATGGCTAGTCCCAGCTTGGGTAGATGTAGGCTTAATACAAGTAAGAGTAGGAGTGACAGTGGCATTGGTCATTTCCCTGACCTCATTGATGATGGACTAATGTGGGGAGTTGAGGGCACTAGTAAAGGTGGTAGACTGGGCATTAAGAGCATAGGTGAAACTGTCGGCTTGGGTTTTGAGAGCGGTGCTGAGTGTGGCTTGAAAAGTCTCTCCTTGTTTCTTGAGGAGGTTAAAGAAAAAGATGCTCATTGCATCTTGGTCAAAAGGGCTAGATGTTTTGCCATTGGTACCTTTAAAACATAAAACAGAAAAAACAAGTAAGAATACAAAGTTGTGAAGAAAAAACGGAAAAGTGTGTTAACAAAAGGATTCCTTTCATGTGGTTGGTCACTGGATTTACATGTTGACAGGATGAGTGTGTAAGGTATTTTGGGGTCATGGACTACCAGTTTAGGTCTTTGATATATTTGAGGGTTTACCTTGTTGAATTTCTCTTATCATGTATGCATGGCAATGTCATGATGCATGCCGAAAAAAGATTTCATAGGTATATGCACAAATGTCTCTATTATTATGGTACATGGAACTTAGGGTCAACGCTAAGGTGATTATATGCAAAAGGGTGAAGGGCAGTTTGATTAAGGGTCCCCATCCCACTAGAGCATTGATATACCTAAGCACATGTGAGGCAAAGAGCCTTACGTGGGTCCAACAATACTAATTGCTTGTTACACCACTGAAATGATCGGGGATTCATCGTAGGGTGAAACGCTTTTGCAATCTCCCAACATACTCAAAGAGAGTTGTCAAGCCAATGCTACTTACCATCTAAGAGCTTTCCTAAAGCTAAGGTTAGGCAAGGAGCTTTTATTATGCAAAATGATGCATGAAAGTCAAATTATATTTAACGAGCCAAATGGAGATAATTTTGGAAAAAATTTTCCTTAACCAAATAGTAATCCTCTTATTTTCCCTTTATTTTTAAAAAAGATGGCAAGGTCCTTAATGGAGTCGCCAGCTATGAGGCCTCACCCGAGCATCGACTTGGTCTGCTAGAGGGAACCAAGATGCTCATTCGGGTATAGACTCATGATGGAACCCTCGGGTTTAGATTTGTTTGATTTTGAAAATGATTTTTGGGAGTCACCACCTTAATTTTATTTAGTTGGAAAAATTAAGAAAAAACCCAATTGACTCTAATATATTAATTTTCAATTAATTTGCCTAAGGATAAAATCACTAACCTCGAAACAGGTTGAATTTAAGGACTAGGTTTTTAGTTTTAAATAATCTAGATTTGGCTCTTAAGTTTAATTTGACTTAAAAATTAATTTCATGAATGACAAATGATATATGACAATTAATGCATGAGTATGGTATGAGTGCAAGGAGAAAATAAAACATCCACAAATTAATTAAAAAAGGGAAAGGAAAATGATTGGGATTTGGATTTGAAGTTTGGATTTAGATTCCAAACGTGCCTATGTACCCCATTGAATGGGGATCAAAATCCACATAGTTCATTCCACAATTAAGTGGACGGGTTTAGGGGTTGTTCAGATTGATTGATTTGACTTGGATTTGAGAGGAAGATGCTAATACCTTGGCTTTTGGTAGGCAGAGAGTTTTACAGGACTGAAGTTCCGTTTTATCGAGATCGAGTGATTGGGTTAATTGGGAGATTAATTAATTAATTAAAATAATTAATTAACTAATTAATGTGATGAAAAGGATAGATAAATTAATTAATTAAAAAGATTAATTAATTAATTTGGATAAGGGGTGGATTTAAGAAAAATGATTAATTAACTAATTAAAAAGATGAAAAGGATGGATAAATTAATTAATTAAAAAGATTAATTAATTAATTTGAATGAAGGGTGGATTTAAGAAAAAGATTGATTAATTAATTAATTAAAATGATTAATTAACTAATTAATATGATGAAAATGATGGATAAATTAATTAATTAAAAAGATTAATTAATTAATTTGGATGAGGGGTGGATTTAAGAAAAATGATTAATTAACTAATTAAAAAGATGAAAAGGATGGATAAATTAATTAATTTGGATAAAGGGTGGATTTAAGAAAAAAATTGATTAATTAATTAATTAAAATGATTAATTAACTAATTAATATGATGAAAAGAATGGATAAATTAATTAATTAATTAAAAAGATTAATTAATTAATTTGAATGAAGGGTGGATTTAAGAAAAGGATTGATTTGATTTTGAAAAAAAGTGATTAATTTATTAATTAAAAAGATTAATTAATTAAATAATTGAGTGATTAAAAAAAAGAGAATTTTAGTTAATTAAAAAGATTAGTTAACTTAGTTAACATAAGGTAATTAATTAATTAAAAAGATTAATTAATTAGATAGTGATTAGAGGGAGAAGAGATGAATTAGAGGATAGCTAGCAACTCTAACTCAAGGTATTTTTGAAAAAAAGAAATGAAAGGGCTATTTATAATAATATGAGGTGAGGGTAATTTAGGAAATAAAAATGTGAAAAGACGAAAAGGATAGTGCTAAAAAATATTAAAAATTTGAAAAAGAAGGGCAATTTGGTCAATTTGATACACAAGACTGACAAGGGCAACATGGATCTGCGTTGTGGGCAGCACGAAGCTGCGCAGCTCTAACGTGGCTGCCACATGTGATAAGCATGGTGAGCCGCGTCAGATAAATGTAGCTGCCACGCCACCACAGGCGCGGAGCCACATCAGATTTTGATGCAGCTACCTTTTTTTTTTTTTTTTTTTTTTTTTTTTAGGGATTGGTTGATTTGGGATTTAGTAAATTTAGATGTCTAGATAGCAATGTAACTAAGCGCCCCTGAACCCATGCCCGCTATTTAGCTAGTGGTACCACCGTAATAGCTTTGCGTAGCGTGTTAAACTTAACAAGTGGAAAAGCTGTAGTTAGATGATGAGGGTGCAAAATTGAGGGTTCATAGGGGCAAGGCAAAACAAAGCGAGGCAATAGCTTTCCTCTCTTACCAAATCTCATGAAACCATTCATTGGGGAGTCCTTCAAGAAGACATTATCTCTCATGGCAAAATGAACACCCTTTCTCTTAGGGTCTGTATAGCTCTTTTGTCGACTAAAAGCCGTCTTCAGCCTATCTTGAATCAATGGTACCTTTTTGGCAGTCTCCTTAAGCAATTCTGGCATTTCCACATACTTGTCTCTAAGTTCGACCCAACAAACTAGAGAATGACATTTCCTCCTATACAACGCTTTGTAAGGTGCCATGCTGATACACAAATGATAGCTGTTGTTATAGGCAAACTCAATCAGGGGCAGGTACTTATCCTGGCTACCACTAAAGTCTAGAACACACATCCTTAGCATGTCCTCGAGTGTCTAAACTGTCCTTTCAGACTGTCTATCCATTTGAGGGTGGAATGTTGTACTAAAGTCCAAATGCATTCCTACGCTTCTTGGAACTTTTGTTAAAATCTCGAGGTGAACTAAGTGCCTCGATCCGAGATGATAGAAATTGGTACTCTATGCAATTTCACGATCTCGGCAATGTATAGTTATCCATATTAAGCTATAAATTACATGGTCTTAACTTTCAAAAAATGAGCAGACTTTGTCAATCAGTCTACTATTAGCCATACAGAGTCATAACCTTTAGAGGTTTTAGGTAACCCAATTATAAAGTCCATCGTGATGCGCTTCCACTTTCTCTTAGGTAACTTAATCTCTTGTAGTAGTCCAAAGGGTCATTGATGCTCACACTTGACTTGTTTGTAAGTTAGGCATGATGCCACAAACTTAGCCACATCCTTCTTTAGCTCAGGCCACCAATAGCTAGCTCTCACATCATCACACATCTTGGTAGTTATAGGATGAGCACAATAAGGTGTCTAATGTGCTTCCTTTAGTATTCTTTCCCTTATTCCATTAACATCAGGCACACATACTCTCTTTCCATGCTTTAGAATCCCATCAACCACTTTGACATCCTTTAACTCAACCAAGAGTAGGTCCTGAGCTTGTGAAGCCTTTATCTCCTCTATTAGCTTTGACTTCACCTAAAAATGAGCCACTAAAGCTCATGATTCTCCAATCTCTAACCTTTAGCCTTGAGTAAACAATCCCGTTAACTCCTTCACAATTAACCTCTCTTGCATGGTCACATGGGCTAGGCTTCCCATCAATTTTTTACTCAAGGCATCTGCCACCATATTTGCCTTTTCGGGATGGTAGAGAATTTGGCAGTCATAGTCCTTTAACCATTTAACCCATCTCCTTTACCTCAGGTTGAGGTCTCTTTGGCTCAAGATGTATTGAAGACTTTTATGATCCATATAGATCTCGCACTTGGTCCCATACATGGAGTGTCTCTAGATCTTAAGAGCGAACACTATCGTGGCCAATTCCAAGTCGTGAGTAGGGTAGTTTACTTTATGCTTCTTGAGTTATCGTGATGCATAGGCAATGACTTTACCATTTTGCATCAAGATGCATCCAAGTCCTACTCTCGAGGCATTATAGTAGACTGTGAACCCTTCTTCACCTTCAGGTAATGCCAAAACTAGAGCTGATATTAAGCACTTCTTGACCTTTTGAAAGCTCTCCTCACAGGACTCCTCCCAACTAAACTTAACTTATTTTCTTATCAACTTCATCAATGGTGATGCTAACTTAGAGAAGTCCTGTACAAGCCTATGATAATAGCCGGCCATGCCTAAGAACTCCGAACTTCAAAAATTATTGTGGGCTGTGGCCAATTGGCTACTACTTCAACTTTCTTAGGGTCAACTTGAATTCCCTCTTTACTTACTACATGCCTAAGAAAATTGATAGACTCCATCTAAAACTCACACTTAGACAACTTTGCATAGAGTTAGTTGTCTCACAACATTTGTAACATGATCCTCAAATGCTCTTCATGCTCCTCTTTACTCTTAGAGTAAATCATAATGTCATCAATGAATATGATCATAAACTTGTCAAGAAATGGTCTGAATACTCAATTCATCAAGTCTATAAAAGCAGTAGGAGCATTCATCAGACCAAATGGTAGGACTATGACTCATAATGACTGTATCTTTTATGGAAAGTAATCTTACAGATGTCTTCTCCATAGATCTTTAGTTGATGATAGCCGAACCTCAAGTCGATCTTGGAGAAGTAGCCAGCTCCTTGTAGTTGATTAAAAAGATCATCGATTCTTAGTAAAGGATACTTGTTCTTCACAGTGACTTTGTTAAGCTAGCAATAATCGATGCACATCCAGAATGATCCATCCTTGTTTTTCATAAATAGCACTGGCGTGCCCTATGGTGAGCTACTCGATCAAATGAAACCCTTGTCGAGTAGGTCATGCAGTTGCATCTTTAATTCTTTCAACTCCGCTAGTGCTATATGATATGGCGGTATCGATATGGGCTGCATGCCCAATAGCAGCTTGATGTTAAACTAGATCTCACGATTCGGTGGTATCCTAAGTAGATCCTCAGGAAAGACATCCATGAACTCATCCACCACTGGCATGCTTTTACCTTACACCATGGCCTCTTTATCAGTATCGACTACATGAGCTAGATATACTTAACTCCCTTTCCTTAACATCCTTCTCGCTCCCAAGGTTGATATCAAATTTGGAGGGTTCTCATTCCTATCTCCTTGATACATAAATTTCTTCCCATCCTTGTTTTGAAATTCTATTAACTTCTCTCTACAATCGATACAAACCCCATGTTCGTATAGCTAGTCCATCCCTAAGATTACTTCAAATTCTAACACATCTAATTTTAGCAATTGTATAGGGAGTTTTCATCCATCAATGTCTACTCCACAATCCTTAAACACATATTTCACTCCATCAATTCTCCTAAAGGAGTCGACACTACTAAGGGTTCATTCATAATTCTTTATCTCTATCGAGACTCTTTTAGCAAAATATGGAAACACAAATGAGTGCCTAGCATCAGAATCTATCAAACATCTTACACTAGAAGTTTGAATAGGAATGATACCTTCTTCTTTTAAATCACTAGATTAATATTCTTCCTTTGACTACACTTGATATTTACATAAGTGATAGAGAAATCCCTACCTTTCTTATTGTTCTAGTCTATATGGTAACATCTAAGCCATAAATTTCTTAATATAATTCATTTAATTCATATTGCATACTTATGTGTGTGTGTGTATATATATATATATATATATATATATATATATATATATATATATATATATATATATATATATATATATATATATATATATATATATATATATATATATATATATATATAATGTAACTGATTTATTTCATTCTCGTACTGATCATTACTAAACACCATTTCTCTTCTTATGGCCTTAATCACAATTATCTTTTAATAATTCCATATAATTCACATATCAAACCATTATCACCTGTAAGCATCCCTTATAGCATAACATTATACATATCAATCATCAATCTTGGTTGGATCAAAACTTAGTCAACTTCTCTTTCTAGTCCACTTAACCCCACTATCAAATTATCATATTTACCCTGCATTTAACATAAGTACTCATCATATGACATCACAAGGCACATTTCACATATCACACATCCTAGCATATGTCATATATCATAATCACATAACACATAATTTATGGCATAAAGAACTCTCGTATCATATAAAAGTCAATCATCTTATAGGCAATAGAAGAAATCAAATCCAACCCAAGTATCTAAGTAGTCAAATAATATCATTCATATCATATAAGTCCTATGCCACTAGGCCAATCGTTACTAATTACTAGCATGAGTCTCAACTATGTCCCTCATTTGTGGCTCCTTATCCTTGAGATTGAGATAGCTTAGGTGGCAGAGGTGTTAGGATTGCATTTCCTGAATTTCCTTTCTGTAGGTAGTCTTTGCGGAAGTGGCCCATCTGACCAAATCTCAGACATGCGCTAAAGACTTTCCAGGAAGTTCTAAGATGCTTCCTGCCATAATGGCCGCAAGTTATTAGTGAAGCTTTCTTGGACCTTTTACACCTACACTATGCTGGCCTCCATGACCTTTGCTCTTATACTTTCTCTTCTATTCCCATTCAGAACTCTCGACTCTCTCAGCCTTATGCCTCTTCTCCACATCCTCTCTCAAAGCATGGATTAAGGACCTCAAATGTTAATTTTCCTCCATCAAACTTGAGCAGTCACTCTTCAACTTTTGAATCTTGCTATGAATCCAGTCATAATCTAAACACTCCTCAGGGTCCTCCTCATCTGGGGTCTTCTCCTTCTCGAGGTGGATCACAAGCACGGCCTTCTCAAACATCTCTGGTCAGGTCCTCTTACACATCATACGAGGTGCTCTAGGTCAGGTTCCTCTATCAGGGGTACACTTCTTGGTCATTTAATAAAAGAATCGTAAGGCTCACAAAGAGTAATAAGGAGTACCATAGCTTATTAGGATTCTACAGAACTATACTAGCAATAGACTACAAGTGACATGACGGGAAAATTTCTATGCTCTAGGATTATACTTAATCAACCCAATATACAGACAAGTCTAAACTAGACTTAAAAACTACAACTCTGATACCAATTTTGTCACATCCCAATTTTAGAGATATGACAGTCTTAGAACATGAGGAGACACAGGGTCACGCACACCCGTAGAACCCACTCATGTATATGAAAACATTGCCTAAGATTGTACCAAACCTCATCCATTAACTTAATTAAACCATTTATAAGAAAAACCTTAAGTTGCAAAAGAATAGTTAAAATATACTTTAAACACAATTCAAAAGGAAATAACATTTAAGGATCTAAATAATTTGTCAAATGAATAATATTTCAAAATAAAACTCCCAAATTTTGGAGCATCTAGAGACTCATCATAACTCAGCATAGTAATAAACTTTTACAAGGAAATTTCCCAAGTAGAGTAGGTTGCTTGAGCGATCACCTTGCCTCCTCATAATGCTCACCTAAAACCACACAAGGAAAAGGGGTGAGATAGATGATCTCAATGAGTAAATAATAAAACTTGTAAAATAACACATATCCCTTTATAAGGGTTTAAGATTCATAAATCATGGTTTCAAATTAGTAAGGTTCATAAAAATCAACTTGTAACTTGTAAACTTGTAAAGAGTGATGGCTTATTAGCTCATTCACTCAAGGGAGAGGTGGCATCATACCAAATTCCAACTCCTAACTTGTAACTTGTAAAGAGTTGTGAAACTGATCAGGCTCTATGGCTAGAATCATCACTTATAGTTAACATGGATAACACTACCCCTATCTATCAGGTTAAGACCATGTGCATAGGTACCGATGATTTTTCGCATTGGCATAAGGATTTCTGCATAAAGGATTCATAGAATACCATAGCTAGAGCTAATGGCAATCACTTATAATAATAGTATTAAAGAATGCAATCACATGTAACATAATAGTAATAGCAGTTTAGCTTATGGAACAAAAGATAAATAACAGTGTAGTTCTAGAAAGAAAGTAAGGTAAGGCAATAATTACAAAGGTTCTTTCTTATCATTGAATAAACATTTATAGTTTCGGACCAATTGTCCTTTGGCAACCCAAGCTTAACAAAGAATTCATATAATTATAATTTAGGATAGAAAGGAACTTGGGTTTTAAGAATTTCAAAGGTTCAATATCATGATAATTTATACTTGAAAATGAACATAATGTTTACTCACCTTGTGGTTCCTTTGCTCCTAGTGCTTATAGCCCTTTAAACTTCTACTATTCCTTAAGCTCTAACATAATATTATACTTCAATACTTAGCATTTGCTTAATCATCATGCTATCCTATCCCATATCTACCCCATGCACATAGAACATTCATATATGCTTGGCGTTGCACTTAAAAGTGCACTCATCGCCTGCATAAAATATGTTGACTTTTAAAGTGTTGCATACTTTGCCTTCATAGGCTCACATGAAATCATATTATAAATTATACTATGAATTTTTTAAAGTCAAACACAATATATCATGATCTTAATATCAATTCTATTTAACATTCAACTTAGTACACTTAACACTTTACATATATATCAACTTAACAAGTAAAATTTGCTTATCTCTTTTGAACAAATCATACCATCCATCTTATAGTCAATTTAGGATCATTAATCCACTATTAACACATCATAAGACCTATTACACTTGTTACTTAATCATATACACATATTAATCATAACATAGTAATAGGGATAATAAACCTGAATTGCCTTTAGGCTTGTCTAGAGTTAATCCTTCAACCCACATGTAATTAAATCATTTATCATTCATGTAAACATGTTAATAATAATTGAAATATGTCATACAAAAATTATAGACATTGGAATCAAAATTCCTCTCTAGGCTAAATCATACAATCAAGGTAAACATGGATTTTCTTACTTTTCGCACTTTTCGTTCATTACAATAATATGAAAAAACATGATTTAAACCAATATTTTTCATGTAAATATGTCAAAAATCATTTTAGAATATCAACATATATGAATCAGCACCTCTCATAATTTTTTTACATGAAAATTCCAACTTTTGTGTTCTAGTGTGAAAACCATGAATTTTCTTACTTGCCGTACTTTTTCGATCATTACAGTAATATATAGAAATATGATTTAAATCAATATTTTTCATCTAATCACAACAAAAATCAATTTATAACACAAACACATACAAATTGGCAGTCCCCCCTATATTTATGCATCAAAATTCCAACTTTGAGTTTTAGGGTTCACCTGTAGTGGATGTGTGAAGAAAGAGTTGTATTTTCGGTGGAAAATTGGTTTCTCCTTCAAAATAATGACCTAGTATGAATTTCATTAGACTAAAAACAGTAAATTGACAGCCCAAAATAGTTTTCTCATGATTAGTTTCATAAAAATCAAATAGTAAATTGAAAGAAGAGAAAAACTTACGAAAACGGTTATGAAATCACAAGGTTTAAAGGCACCTTGTGAATTTCAGTTGATAGAATATTTTTGAGAGAATTTTCTATAAAAATTTGAACAATAACAAAATGGTGGCTGCTCCTCTAGGGCTGGCCAAAATTTGGCTATATATATGTAGGGTTTTGGCAAAATTCCAAGTTTGTCATTAATGAGCTAGGTTATGAGTGTTTTGGTGTAGTGGGGTATTGGAAAATTGGGCCTTTTATTTAATTTATAGGCTCATTATAGGTGATTAAAAATAAAATATTTTTCTTATTATTTTCATTAAAATTCCCCCCAAATCATTTATTTAAAAATACTCAAAAATTATTTTATGCTTAAAAATCGCTTTGTGCATGAAATTCAATTTATGTGAAATAAATTATTTTGTACTTATGCACTTCATATAAATCACTTATTTCGCTATAATAATTCATATTATGCATATTAGAGCTAATCTAATATGCCACAAACTCATCAATCACATAACACATGAATTTTTATAAAAGCACACACTTAGTCTTAATAGTTCTAAATTCAAGTAAATTATCACAAAACACTTAAGGTGGGTGTGGGTTGTTACAATATATATATATATATATATATATATATATATATATATATATATATATATATATATATATATATATATATATATATATATATATATATATATATATATATATATATATATATATATATATATATATTTTCTACATATAATTTAAAATAAATTACATATAATTAATTAATATCCAACACATAATTTTTGTTATATAAATTAATTAATATAATTAAATTAAATTCATAATTTTAAATCAATTATCAAAATATACCTAAAATTAATAAAAATTACTAAATAATTTAATAGAAAACTCTAACCAAACTCTAATGGAGTATACTTAAAATTCATAACCAAAACTAACAAAATTAATTAGGTATTCCTAATATCTACATTGTTTGTCTTTGTGCACTAAGAATGAGGATTAAATTGGTGAGGAATTAAAATTTAGATAGAAGGAAATAAGAAAGAGAATAAACACAAGTGATTTTATAGTATTTCGGGTGTTAACAAACCCTACGTCCACTTCCCAATCTCAATTGGGTATTCTACTACTACCAAGTAATTATAATGGAGTTTCAAGCTTACTCCAAACATTACAATGTGTTTTAATGACTAATACACAACTCTCATAAATGTTTCCCTTAGCCTCATACTCAAACCTATACAGGAATTTTTTATTGGCTCGCTCTCAATCCAATACAATATGTTTTGAAAGCTAACAACTCAACCCTTTTGAGTAATCAATGTTCTTATAACAACCAAATAATTACAATTGAAAGGTTAAGTATTTGAGAATTAAATTTGCAAGAGTTTGACTTAAATAAAGGTTGTTAGATTATTATGAGAGTCTTTGGAGGGAGTATTTATGGCTTTCTCCCTCCAAGTTCCCATTATAAAGAGTATGGAAAAAGAAATCTATCGTAACAGCCACAAAATCTTGCATTAAATGCTTTGTTAGAGCAAAGTCGAGGTCGCTAGGCTTTTTTTGCGGTCACGGCATAATTTTCACAATTGAGATGGCATTTTTGTGGTTGCAATCTACAGAAATCTCAATAGGTAGCTGACACATAGCATCTTTTTGTTGGTACCTCAACTATCCATTGTAGTCATAGGCTTTTGCATAAAAGTCGCGATCGTGACTCCCCATTAGAGGCATGAATCCATTATTGCACCCTTGGTCATTGTAACAACTCACACCCACCCTAGGAGTTTTCATGACCATTTACTTGAATTTAGAGCTATTAAGACAAAATATATGCTTTTATGAAAATTCATGTATTTTGTGATTGATGAGTATGTAGCATGTTAGATGAGTTCTAATATGCACACTATGAATTATGATTGTGTAATAAGTGATTCATATGAAGTGAATATGCATAAAATAATTTATTTCACATAACTTGAATTTTCATGCACAAAGTGATTTTTAAGCATAAAATAATTTTTATAAGCATTTTTAAAATATTTTTAAATAAATATTTTGAGGGAAATTTTAATGAAAATAATAAAAAAATATTTTATTTTTAATTACCTATAATCAGCCCCAAAATTAATTAAAAAGCCCAAATACCCAAAAGCCCACTACACCAAAACACTCATAACCTAGCTCATTAAGGGTAATATTGGAAATTGTCCAAAACCATACATATATTAATGAAGAATTTGGCCAGCCCTTCACTTCAGCAGCCACCATTCTGTTATTTCATTATTTTGATAAAAAAATTCTCTCAAAATTATTCTCTCTACCGAAATTCACAAAATACTTTCAAACTTTATGGTTTCGCAACCATTTCGTAAGTTTTTCCTTTTCTTTCAATTTGCTATTTGATTTTTATGAAACTAATCATGAGAAAATTATTTTCAACTAAATTTTTACTGATTTTTATTGATAAAATTCAGCCTAGTTGAATTCTTGAGAGAGAAACCGATTTTTCTACCGAAAACACCAACCTCTCTATACGATTTCTCTAAAGGTGAATCCTACAATTCAAAATTGAAATTTTCAAAATACTACTAGGGGGAAATTCCTGCATATTTGTTTTCTAAATGTATTTTTGATGTGTTTAGATGAAAAATATCAAATCAAAACATATTTATGCATATTACTGTAATGATCAAAAAATTTCAAAAAACAAGGAAATTCAAGGTTTTTGTCCTAGAATTTGAAAGTTGGAAAATTTCATGGTTTTATATTGATATGGCTACCAATTTGTGTATGGTGGAAATCTAGATTGATATTTGTTATGTTTGGATGGGAAATAATGATTTAAATCAAGTGTTTACATATTATTGTAATGAACAAAAAGCGTGGAAAGCAAGAAAACTCATGATTTTCACTCTAAACCCTAAACTTGGAATTTTCATGCATAAGAAACATCTATGGCTGCTAATTTGTGTGTATTGATGTTTTAAACTGATATTTGTTGTGATTGATTGAAAAATAATGGTTTAAATCACATGTTTATATACTACTGTAATGACCGAAAAATACCGAAAACAAGAAAAGTCATGATTTTTCATCCTAAAACCTAAAGTTAGAAATTTTCATGCATATGGATTTATATATGTGCTGATTCCTACATATTTGTATTCTAAAATGATTTTTATTTTGATTACATGAAAAATCTTGGTTCAAACCATGTTTCTACATATTACTATAATAAAGGAAGGTGCGAAAAGTAAGAAAATTCAAGTTTCTCTTTAATGGGGTATTCGGCCTACATTGGGATTCTTATCCCAATGTCTATAATTTTTATGTAATGTATTTTAATGAGTATTGGCATGTATGAATGAATGATAAATGGTTAAATTGCATATTGATTGAAGGAATGACTCTAGACAATGCTAGAGAGAATTTGGTATATTTAAGGTATCTTAACCTTATATTGTGATTACAATGTGAATGTGATTGGATGATATGGAAATAGGTTTTATGATGAGTCAATAATGAATTTATAATCTTGAATAGATGAGGAGATTAATTGAATAAATTGGGCATAAGAGATAGGCATGACACTTGAAAGGCTATTGATAAGTTGAGATGTATGGAAGTGTTAAGTGCACTAAGATGATTGTTAAAGTGAATTGATATTAAAATCATGACATTGTGCTTGACTTGAGAAAAGTATTGGTATGATTTATAATTTGTTTTCATGTGAGCCTAGGAAGGCTAAATGTGCAAGACTTTTAAAGTCAATATATTATATGCAAGTGATGAGTGCACATCTATGTGCAACTCTAAGTGTATGCGAATGTTATATATGTATGGGGTAGTTATGGGATAGGATAGCATGATAATTAAATATATACTAAGTATTGAAATAAATATTATGTTAGAGCTTAAGGAGTTCTAGAGGTTCAAGGGCTACAAGTACTAGGAGCAAAGGAACCACAAGGTAAATAAACATTATGTTTCAAGTTATAAGTGCAAGCTATCATGTTTTGTGAACCTTTGATATCTTGAAACCCAAGTTCTTTTCTATTTTAATTATTTCTTTATAAGCTTAGGTTGCCAAAGGATAATTGGTCCAAAACCATTTTTTATTATCCAATGATAATACCTTTGTGATTATTGCCCTAACTTATATTTTTCTGAAACTACATTATTGTTCATCTTTTGTTAAATAAGCTAAACTTCTATTGTTATTATGTTATATGTGATTGTATCCTTCAATGCTAATATTACCTTTATATGTTATAAACTATGTTACGAGTTATGTGTGAACATGGTAGCAACCTTCACTTTACATGTTATGAGTTATATGTGGACAAGGCAGCAGCCTTCACTCTATATTATGTTATGAGTGGACAAGGCAGCAGCCTTCACTCAATATTATGTTACGAGCGGAGAAGGCAGCAATCTCCATTCTATATTTTATGAGTTATAAGCTAATTTCTATAAATCTAGTTAAATCACAAGCTATGAACTGTGAATCATAAATTATGAACTATGAGCTATGAAACCTTCTAATGGATATATG
Source organism: Reutealis trisperma (assembly GCA_947687605.1). Classification (NCBI taxonomy): domain Eukaryota; kingdom Viridiplantae; phylum Streptophyta; class Magnoliopsida; order Malpighiales; family Euphorbiaceae; genus Reutealis; species Reutealis trisperma. The sequence continues at coordinate 241,620 of CANTUT010000578.1, forward strand.
TCATTGTATACGTCATATTGTTTACTCATTAAGGTCATCTATCTCACCCCTTTTCCTTGTGTGGTTCCAGGTGAGCATTATAAAAGGGCAAGGTGATCGCTCAAGCTACCTACTCCACTTGAGAAATTCCATTGTTAAATTTATAATAATACCATGCTAGGATGAGTCTTTAGACACTCTAGGAGTTATTATGGGAACTTTATTTTAGAATATTATGTTGGTGACTTTATTAGAGTCATATTATTATTTTCCTATGGATTGTATTAAAGTATATTTTAGCTTCAGCGACTTAAGGTTTTTCCTTTATAAAAGGTTTTATTAAGTTAGTGTATGAGGTTTGGTATGATCCTAGGTAATTTTTGCATATTTGTGAGTGGGTTCTATGGGTGTGGGTGACCTTATATCTTCCCATATTCTAGGACTGTCATGTCTCCAAAAATAGGGTGTAACAGTAGCGGCCACGATACTCTTTGTTTTTTGAAATAGAAAATTGAAGATGTTGGCATTTAGGTCTTGGTTATGAGAGTTGTTGCGGTCACGATTTAGGAGTCATGGTCGCGATTCTGGCATAATGGTCGCGACTCTAGCATAGTCGTCATAACTCAGAGGCTAAGTTTATGATTTTGAGAGATCCTTTAAATCTTTGTAATTCCAACCTATCAAGTATGTTTAATCTGTAAAATAGACACTCAACATACATATTAAATAGCTTCAATTTTATTAACAAAATCAAAATAAAGATTGTTTAAGTTTTGAAATAACTTAGGTCAGCAATCTCCTCCTTTTTTATTTTGACAATCAAAATGAACTTAAATATAAAATAATTTTCAATTCATTAAAATTAAGAATGTTCCCCCTTAATTCATGCAATTCCTAACAAGTAAAAAGCATAAAGTATGATAGCAATTAAATTTTCAAGATTCAAAAGAACATATCATGAAAGATTCAAGAGTGCATATTTCACTTTTATGTTCTCCCCTTTAGTCAATTATTGAATATTATTTTATTTTATTGTCTATTTAAGTTTTTTCCTATATATCTCCCCCATTGATAAGATCAAAAAGGAGTTAAAGAATTTAAATAAGTATATAAGATAAAAAAAATAGATAGAATATATAATTGCATTCATTAAAAATATCAAAGTACTTCTTTGAGAGAAAATGCCATAAGGAATGAATGCATAAAAAAAATTAAAAAGAAAAAAAATACATAAGAATGAGGATGTTCTAGAGAAAGATCTAATAAGCATCTCCTCTATCCCTTTGCTCCTCTTCTTCTTCATGTGGGGCCTCCTCTTATGGCTCTGCCTTATCTTCACTAAACTCCTATTCTTATAAATTGCATTGAGGAAGACCATATGAGCTTGAATGTCAAAGATATCATGGTGAATGTGATCTAAGAGAGTGAGTCTCCTCAAGACTTTATGAAGGAGTCTATTGGTTGCACCTTAAGGTTGAAGTAGAGGCACTATGGGTTCTACTTATGTTTCCTCTTCCCTTGCTTGACTACCCTTACCCATCACCACCCTTGGCCTCTTTGTTGACTTTTCTTGAATCCTAACTTCTCTAAAAATATATTCATATTTCCCTTATTTTTCCCTTAATGTGTTAGCATTGATCATGTATTGAAAATTGATAAGGGATTTTTTTATACGATTTTGGATAAGTGCTTTGTTAGGTGGAGTATGAGCCCCAACATGTTTGGCAATGGTAGTGATATGATAAGAGAGAAGAATGGCATCCTTTTTTATGGAGGACATATGAAGGAAGTAATTAACAAGGAAATGAGTAGTTTGAATGCTCTTCCCTTTCACAAGTCCATAGAGAAAGAAGAGGTCTTTTTAGGAGACTTTTTCGTTGCCATCCCATCTAGCATTGACTAAAAGGGTGATAACTATATGAAGGACCCAAATAAAAAGGGTCTTGATGTATTTGGCTAGGGAGGATTTTAGGTCAAATTTAGGTTCAATGGAGATTTCGGTCCAAAAGGTGTTTATTTTAATGGCAAAATCATTAAATGTAGGCTCCTTCGGTTTGAAGGCCAAAGATATTTGCAAGATCTTTAAGGGAAAATTCATAGAGTTACCAAAAAATCAAAATTCAATTGCATAATGTTTATGAGTTGGGTGTAGCTTTTTGTGGATAATAAGGGTGGCAAGAAATTCCCATGTATGCTCTTCATACCCATCTTCATCAATGAATTCAAAATTCCCCCATTGATGATATTAAGAAAAGCAATAATGCTATCTTCAATTCCTAATGTTTTAAAGCAAATAATGCTAGGAATTTTTGAAGGAAGAATGGTTTTGTTTTTTATTTTACGGTAGTTTTATGGTTTTGTTTTTAATTTTAAGGTAGTTTTGCTTTTCCTCTTGGGTAATTCCCCTCATAGGTTCTAGATGAGAGGGTGGTTGAGAGGTTTGAAGTTCTTTTCCCTTCCTACAACTTTTTCTTGAGGCCATTGATGAACAAGAAATTAAAGAGAAAAAGAAAGATTATAGAGATTTAAAACAAGAAGGTGAGAAGAGAGTTAGAGAGTGATAGGAATTTAAGTAGGAAAAATTTTGAGTGTTAGAAAACAAATAGAAATGATAGTATAGGATATTTATAAGCCAAAAAGAAGTGAAAATGGCTATAAAATGGCTCGTTTTGAATTAAATTATGATTTTTCCATTATAAAATGACTAGTTTTTAAATTGCTATCAGACATTAAGTCACAACCACGACTACCTAATCACAACCGTGATTTTTGAAAATTCAAAAATTGCATCCACTATTTAACAGTCATGAGTGAGACTTTGAGGACTGAGCAGCAATGCCTACAAAATTAAATATCGCGAACATAAAAGTAGTGTAATGACTGCAATTTTTGAGAATCAAAATTTTTAAAAAGATTTTGAAGGAAATTATATACAATGCAATTGGCATTATAACTCAAGATCAAAATAAATGCAATTATACATTTTATATACTAAAATATCAACTAATTATTGAAAAGAAATTCAACCAATTATAATAAAGATACCAAAAATCAACTGCAAAGCAACCAACATGCAACTTAATTGCATAAAATAAAATAATTAAATTGAATTAAATGAAGAATCATCTCAATTCAAGATTAAATAAAAGAATACAATGTTAAATATAAATGTCATAAAAAAATAAAATGCATTAAATTGTGATGCAAATGAAAAATGTTTATATAATTTTGAAAATCTATGGCAATGAGCTACCATCAAGCATGGCAATTTTCCTTTTCATGAAGTTTAATCTTTCTTCATTTAAGGGTTTTGTAAAAATATTACCAAGTTGGTTTGTTATATCAATAAATTCTAATACAACATTACCATTGTACATATGATCTCTTAAAAAATGATGCCTAATATCTATATGCTTACTCCTAGAATGTTAGATGGGGTTTTTAAAAAGATTTATGGCACTATGTTGTCATATTTGATGGGAATGTGATCAATCACTTAACCATAGTCCTTGAGTTGTTGTTTCATACAAAGAAATTGATGCAACAATAACCCACATCATATATTCCACTTCGACGGTGGACAAGGCAAGCGAAACTTATTTCTTAATAAACCATGAAACTAAACATTCACCAAGAAAATGATAAGTTTTGAAAGTGCTTTTTCTATTAAGCAAACTACCAGCATTATCCGCATTTGAAAATCCAATTATGTTAAAAGATGTGTTTCTAAGATACCATAAACTTAAATGCAATGTGCCATGTAAATATTTTAAAATTCTTTTAATGGCATGCAAATGAGATTTTGTAAGACAAGATTGAAAACATGTAGATAAACAAACATTATGTCAGATCTAGATGCCATAAGGTAAAGAAGAGATCCAATCATACCTTTATACTTCTTCTCATCCGTAGGCTTACTCTTTTCATCCTTGTCAAGCTTTGTTGATGTGCTCATTAGGGTCTCACTACTTTTGCCATAATCCATTCCAAACTTCTTAAGAAGCTCCTTTGTGTACTTAGATTAGTTGATGAAAATCCCATCCTTGCATTGTATGATTTGTAGTCCTAGGATGAACTTGAGCTCACCCATCATGCTCATCTCAAATTTCCTAGTCATACACTCACTAAACTCTTCACAAAGATGTTCATTAGTAGCACCAAATACAATATCATCAACATAAATTTAAACAATTAAAAGTGTCATTTTTATGTCATTTTACAAAAAGTGTTGTATCAACCTTGCCCTTAGTAAAATCATTTTTCAAAAGAAATGTACTAAGCCTTTCATACCAAGCTTTAAGAGCTTATTTCAAACCATACAATGCCTTAGTTAATTTAAAACTATGATTAGGAAGTTCATGATGTTCAAAACTAGGGGGTCGCTCAACATAAACTTTGTCCTCAGTAAATCCATTTAAAAATGCACTTTTAATATCAAATTGAAAAAGTTTGAAGTCCATAAAACATGCATATGCAAGCAAAATCCTAATAACATCTAATCTTGCTACCAGAGCATAAGTTTCATCATAGTTAATGCCTTCTTCTTGGTTGTACCCTTTGGCAACTAATCTAGCCTTATTCCTAGTGATGAAACTATGCTCATCTAGCTTATTTCTATAAACCCATTTACATCCAGTAATGGGATGATCTTTGAGTCTGGGAACAAGTTCTCAAACTTTGTTTCTCCTAAATTAGTTCAATTCCTCTTGCATAGCAATCACCCAACTTTCATCATTGAAAGCCTCATCAATGGCCCTTGACTCAATTTGAGAAATAAAAGCAAGATTATTATCTAAGACTTTAAAACAAGATCTAATACTTACACCTTTAGATGGATCACTAATGATTTGCTCTTTGGGGTGATTCTTAGGTTATCTCCATTCCTTAGGAAGTTCTTTTGCATCTTCCTCTTTTGGATTTGATGGACCCTCATAATCTGATTGGTTTTCTACTTGATCTTCAACTTCCTTTGGAATCTCATCTTGATCCATTCCAAGCTTCTTAAATTCACCTACAAGATCATCAAGAACACTACCTTTCCTAAGATCAAGTTTACTAGATTCATCAAGTACAACATTCATAGACTCTTTAACTACTATAGACATTTTGTTAAAGACTCTATAAGCTTTACTAATGGTGGAATAGCTTGAGAAAATGCCTTCATCAATTTTAGAAGCAAATTTTCCAAGGTTATCCTTGGTATTTAATATATTGAACTTATAACCAAAGACTCTTAGATATGAAATTTTGGGCCTTTTTCCATTCCATAACTCATAAGAGGTTTTATTCAAAATGGGTCTTTTGAAAACTCTATTTGAAATGTAGCATGAAGTATTAACAACTTTTGCCCAAAAATAAGTTGGTAAACCATACTCATTAAGCATGGTTCTAGCCATTTCGATCAAACTTCTATTTTTCCTTTCTACAGCACCATTTTGTTGAGGTGTTCTAGGAGAGGAGAAATGTAACAACTCACACCTACCCTAGAAATTTTTATGACAATTTGCTTGATTTAGAACTATTAAGGTTCAGTGTGTGTTTTTATGGGAATTTATATTCAATGTGATTGATGAGTACATGGCATGTTAAATTAATTTTTAATATGCATAATATGAGTTATTATTATGAAATAAATGATTTATATGAAGCACATTAGCATAAAATAAATTATTTTAAATAAAATGAATTTTCATGCATAAAGGCAATTTTTAAGCATAAAATGATTTTATGAGTATTTTAAAATAATTTTTAAATAAATGTTTTCTGGGAAATTTTAATGAAAATAATAAGAAAAATATTTTTATTTTAATTACTTATAATCAGCCCCTAATTTAAATAAAAAGCCCAATTACCTAAAAGCCCACTACCCAAAAATTCTCCTAACCTAGCTCATTAAGGGTATTAGTGGAAATTGCCCAAAACCCTACCTGTAAATATTGAAATTTCAGCCAGCCCTAATGTTCCAGCAACCATCACTCTAATTTTCTGTATTTTGATAAAAAAATTCTCTCAAAATAATTCTCTCTAACAAAATTAAGAAAACAACTTTCAATTTTCCGATTTCTTGACTGTAATTGTAAGTTTTTCTTCTCTTTCAATTCCTTAACTAATTTCTATGAAATAAATTATTAGAAAATTATTTTAAATGGTTGTTTACTGATTTTACAGATTTAATTCAGTTTGGGTGTGTTTTTGAAAGAGAAATTTAATTCTATACCGAAAACACAAATATTTCCGCATGATTTTTCCAAAGGTAAATCTTGTAACTTAAAATTGAAATTTTCATGCATAAACACTACAAAGGAGGAAGGGGGGTGAAGGGAATTCCTATATCATTGATTGCTAAACTGATTTTTGATGTGTTTCAATGAAAAATATTGGATTAAATTATATTTCTGTATATTACTGTGATAACCGAAAAGTTTTAGAAAACAAAGAAATTCAAGGTTTTTGTGCTAGAACTTAGAAGTTGGAAAATTATATGATTTCTTGAACATAAGGCTGACAATTTGTGTATGGGTGGATTCTAAACTGATACCTATTTTATTTGGATGAAAAAGAATGATTTAAATCATGTGTTTGCATATTACTATAATGAACGGAAAGCACGAAAAACTCAAAAACTCATGATTTTCACCCTAAGCCTTAAACTTTGGAATTTTCATGCATAATTATTACCTAAAGCTGCCAAATCATACTTGATGATGTTCTAAACTAATATCTGCTATTATTGGATGAAAAATAATGGTTTAAACCACCTGTTTATATATTACTGTAATGACCGAAAAATACCAAAAATAAGAAAACTCATGGTTTTACATCCTAAAATCTAAAATTGGAATTTTCATGTACATGTCACACATATAGCTACCGATTCATGTGAATTAATGTTTTGAAATGATTTTTGTTATGTTTACATGAAAAATCTTGGTTCAAAGCATGTTTTTACATATTACTGTAATAAATAGAAAGTGCGAAAAGTAAGAAAAATTCAGTTTTTCCTTTGATGATGCATTTAGCCTACTATGGGATTTTTATCCCAATGTCTATATTTTTTATGTGATGTATTTTGATAATTATTGATATGTATGTATGTATGATAAATGATAAAATTGCATGTTAGTTGAAGGTATGACACTAGACAAGCCTAGAGGCACTTTGGTATACTTAAGGTATCTTAACCTTACATTGTGATTAGAATGTGAATGTGATTGGATAATATGGAAATGGATTTTATGATGAATTAACAATGAATAATGGTCTTGAATTAATGAAGTGATTGATTGAAGGAATTGGTCATAAGAGATAAGCATGATGCTTGAAAGGCTATCAATAAGTTGACATATATGGAAGTGTTATAAGATGATTGTTAAAGTGAATTGATATTAAGATAATAATATTGTATTGACCTTAGAAAGGTATAGACATGAGTTATAATGTGATTTCATATAGGCCTGTTAAGGCTAAGTGTGCAGGACTTTTACAGTCAATATGTTGTGTGCAAGTGATGAGGTGCATTTGTATATGCAACTCTAGGCATATGTGAATGTTATATGTGCATGGGGTAGTTATGGGATAGGATAGCATCATGATTAAATAAATACTAAGTATTGAGTTAAATATCATGATAGAGTTTAAGGAGCTTTAGAGTTTCAAAGGGGCCACGTGAAATAGGAGCAAGGAACCACAAGGTGAGTAAACATTGTATTCATTGTACAAGTGTGAGTAAACACTATATTTATGCTACAAGTGTGAGTAACATTATGATATGTTACAAATATGTGATATCATGTTATGTGAGCCTTTGATATTCTTGAAACCCAAGTTCTTCCTATCTTAAAATATGATTAAATGATTTCTTTGTAAAACTTAAGTTGCTAATGGACAATTGGTCTAAAAACCATTTTATTTATCCAATGATAATTCTTTGTGATAATTGCCCTAACTTATTTTCTTTCTGGAACTACAATATTCTTGTATCTTCTATTCAAATAAATTAAACTAATATTACTATTGTGATACATGTTATTGTTGCCTTAAGTGCTATTGATATATGTGAATACCATTAACTCTAACTATGGTACCTCTAACCCTTTATGCAGAAGTCCTCATGCCAATGCGGATAATCATCAAAACCTATGTACACAGTCTTAACCTGTTGGATAGGGGTGGTGTATCCACCTCAACTAGAAAGGGGTGGTTCTAGCCATGGGGCCTGATCAGTTTCACGCCTTCTATGTGATAGGAGTTGGAATTTGGTTTAAGGTCACCTCTCCTCTATGTGTTCGAGTGGTAGAGCAATAGCCTCCACTCTCTATGTGTTATAACTGTGATTTCTGCAAACTTATTAAATTGAACCCTTGCTAAAATGCAACCTGATTCATGAATTGTAAATCACGAATTATGTGTATAAACTATGAGTTTCCTTTTCAAAGGAATATGTGTTAATGTACATGTTTTATCATTTACTCATTGAGATCATCTATCTCACTCCTTTCTTTTTCCTTATATGGTTCAAGGTGAGTAGTATGAGGAGGCAAGGTGATAGCTCAAGCATTCTACTCCACTTGGGAAATTCTTTGTCCGAAGTCTTTAATAATACTATGATATAAAAGGTTATCGTTAGATGCTCTGGGAATAATTATTTTGATGTTTATTTGAAATGTTTTGTTAAGATTTTGACTAGATTATAAATACCATTCTCTTATGGATTATATATGAAGTATATAATTATTGTCTTCCGCAACTAAAGGTTTTCACATAAATGTTTTAAATGAGTTATTGTATAAGGTTTGGTATGATCCTAGGCATGAATTGTGTATATGTCAATGGGTTCTACGGGCATCGGTGACCTATGTCTCCCCATATTCTAGGACTATCATATCTTTAAAGTTAGGATGTGATAAGAAATTATGTGAAATTCCATGTTCAATGCAAAAATTTTCAAAAAGTTCATTTTCAAATTCCTTTCCATGATCACTTTTAATTTTTGAAATGAAATAACCTTTCTCATTTTGAACTCTTTTTGTAAAACTTTTAAATGCATCAAAAGCATCATTCTTATGAGTCAAGAAACTAACCCAAGTAAATCTAGAGTAGTCATCAATAAGCATATAGAGATACAACTTTCCACCTAAACTAGCAATTCTACCAGGTCTAAACATATCCCTATGCATAAGTTAAAGGGATCTAGAAGTACTTACAACATTTTATGATTTGCGGGATGATTTGTGTTACTTTTCAATTTGATAAGGTCCATATATCTTATCCTTTGAGAACTTGATCTTTGACAGTCCTTCAACAAGCTCATCCTTACAAAGGCTATATAGAAGCTCCATGCTTGTATGTCCATGTTTTCTATGCCAAAGCCAATACTCATTGCTAATAAATATGAAACACTTGACATCTTGGTTAGCCAAATCATCAAAGTCAATCATATAGGTATTGCCTTCTCTTTCACCCTTAAACACTATATTGTCATTAGCTAAAGCGGTGACAATGTATGCTTTAGAGTCAAAGATAACTTTATTACCCTTATCACATAATTGACTTACACTAAGCAAATTAAATTTTGAACCATTAACCAAAAGGACATTTTCAATAAGAGAATGATTGTCCTTACTAATGGTACCAATGCCAACTATCTTACCTTTGCATTGTTACCAAATATGATGTTTCCACCTCTCTTTTCTTTTAAATTTGTGAAGAGGCTTGTATTTCTAGTCATATGTCTTGAACATCCACTATCTACATGCCATTTATTCTCTTTGGTAGTGGATTTGAGACACACCTATAAGAAATGATAAATCATCTTGTTTTAGTGTGAAGATCCAAATACTAGGTAGTGACTATCCTAAAGCTTAGGGAGACATAAGGTCATATAAACCCATAGAAGCCTATTGAACTTATCATCATTTAACATATTCTATATTATAACTTATCCCATGATCGAAACCCCATTCACTCTTTACCATTTCCATTATCACTTTATTTAATCATTTATAGCCATTACACTTTAATGTCATTCCATAACCATTGATTGGAACATCATTATTAAGTATTGATAAATAATACCTATACATTCTTACTTACTATCATAAATATGTATATATAATAATTACTATCATTTGTTTATAATACTCTCCAACATAATACATTTTAATACTAAGCTTTCAAATGCCATAGAGGTCTAGATTGATTATCTTTAGAGCAATATAGGCAAAACTCAAAACATAAGAATTTAGCATAGCAAGTCCCAAGCAGAGAAGCATAGCTTGGAATTTACCTGGCTAATGAGTCACCTTGACCTGAAAAATTTTAAACAACTATGGAATACGATAAGCTCAGTGAGTACATAATAATATAAAATAATATAAAGGCAATATGAGATATCACTTGGATAGGCTCAAGATGGCAATGGTGTGATGTTAATTAAAACTGGATATTTTAGTTTTTGAATACATTTTAATAGAAATAATAATGTCTTGGAAGCAGAAAGCTTCCCATACATGATATTAAAGAGTGGAAGCCTAAGTCATGCTCACTTATATGCACCAAACTACGCAAAACTGACCAGGTCTTACAATTTGGCATTCTCCTAATAGAGGTTGGGTACTTTTATCCTATCCACGGGCTTATACTAAGTGCATAAGGTCTAATGTATTTCCTCATACCAAAGAGGATTTCTATTTAATCATAGGTTTCAACGAAAGATACATATAAAGTTTATATTAGGAATTCAATGAAAAATAGTTTGGCATGTCAATCATTCTCATCATTAGGCACAACACAGAACCAATATAGGAGGCTCATAATAGTTAAATATCACATATGTAGGATATGCAATTCCAAAGGTTCAACAATCAATGGTCAACCACATATTCAATGTCATTTCAAGGTACATGTCAAAGGATAGTGATTCAAGCAATGGTTGCAAGCAAGATGGCATAATTACATCATATTATTAAGTACTCACCTTGAACTCCATTTCTCCTATTAGTGTTCACATTTGATTATAATAGTGTTCTTTATGATCTTGAGCAATTTCCTTGCATATCATTTTAATTACATTTTAATTAGTAACTAATGATGTTACCCATTAAAACTTATCTATCTTATACTTGTTCTATTATTATTTCAACTCACAATAGAGGTATATTAATAATGTCGTATTCATACTTATACATCTTCTTATTTCTAATCATTTCCAATCTAAATTCCTTATTCAATTCTATGAATTCAAATTTAAATCTCATAATCCCTAAATTAATCCACAAACCCTAGAATTTAGGGAAAACTTTTAATTTCCCTTCCAAAACTATATCTTATACAAGCACACCCTTATGGCCGAATTTATGTATATGGTGTAGGAGAAATTTTGTGCAACTAAAATGCTAAAATCATACTTAGAACATAGAAAGGAAAGGATGAACAAGATTTCTTACCTTATGTAACTTTTATTTGTTAAGGTTCCTTGTTGATATTGGTGTAGAGAAAGTTTTCTTTTAGTTGATGTGAGACTTATGGTGTAAAGATTTGTAAGTAGTGCATATAAGATGAATTAACATATATATATGATAGGTTGGATGGTGAGGAATTGATTGAGCTTAATCTAATGACTAAGATTTAATCTTAATGAATGGCTATGATCTACTACATTTGGATAGCCAAGATTTCATCTAAATTTGTGATGTTCATCATGTGCTGTTGGAATGCTAAAAATGAACCTAGACTTATATATAGGGAAGACAGGAATTCAATTCACTTTAGGATTTGACTTAGGTCAATTTTTGTGGCTATCTCTATAACATCAATTTCTATTTGTCTTGGGCCAACTATTCTAGCTCATAAGTTTTGATGTTCACTCACTCTTGGGCCCATAGGCCTGCCATCCTTTATTGGTGTGAGGCCTTGCCTGAGCACTGACTTAGTCCACTAGAGAGAATCGGGATGTTCATATAGGTTTAAGCTCACGATGGAACCATCAAATTCGAATTGGTTGATTTTAAAAATGATTTTGGGAGTCACCACCCTAATTTATTTTTGAATGAAAAAATTAAGGAAAAAACCCAATTGACTCCAATTCATTAATTTTCAATTAATTTACCCAAGGATAAAATCATTAGCCTCGAACTAGGTTGAGTTTGGGGACTAAGTATTTGGTCTTAAATAATCCAAATTTGGCTCTTAAGTTTAATTTGACTTTAAAAAATTGATTTCATGAATGACATTTATAAAATGACAATTATAATATCATGATTAATGCATGAGCATGGCATGAGTGCAAGGAGAAAATTAAAATAAAATATCTACAAATTACATTAATTAAAAAGGAAAAAGGGGATTGATTGGGATTTGGATTTGAGGTTTGGATTTAGATTCCAAATATGCCTACATATCCCATTGAATGGGGAATCAAAACCCACGTAGTTCATTCCACTATTAAGTGGAGGGGTTTAGGGGTTGATTGGATTGATTGATTTGATTTGGATTTAAGAGGAAAAGGCTGATACCTTGGATTTTGGTGGGCAGAGGGTTTTACCAAACCAAAGTTCCATTTATTGGGACCAAGTAATTGGATTGATTAGGAGATTAATTAATTAATTAAAATGGTTAATTAACTAATTAACATGATGAAAAGAATGGATCGATTAATTAATTAAAAAGATTAATTAATTAATTAATTAATTAAGTGATTAATTAAAAAAAGAGTTTTAGTTAATTAAAAAGATTAATTAACTTGGTTAGTGTAAGATGATTAATTACTTAAAAAGATTAATTAATTAACTAGAGAGTGGTTAAGAGAGAAGAAGAGATGAATTAGAGGATAGCTATCAACTCTAACTCAAAGGGTGTTTTGAAATGAGGAAATGGAATGGCTATTTATAGGAAAATGAGGTGAGGGTGATTTGGAAAGTGAAAATGTGAAAATACGTAAAGGATATGGAAAAAAATTATAAAAAAGATCATATTGGGGGCATTTTGGACTTTTGATTCAGGCAAGGGGATAGGGTCAAAAGCGGCTCCACACAGACTGATGTGGCTCCGAGTCAGGTTTGTGTAGCTTCACATCAAAGATACGCGGCCACCACACCTCTTTGACCCGAATCCGTGCTACCTCTAATGCAATGGCATGTGGCAGCTCAGCTCACTTTTTCACGTCTTCTTTCGGTCAATTTTTTGGTGTTTCGGATCAGTTTTTGAGACTTTTAAGTTAGTTCTTGGGAGTTATAAAGTTTAGAAATCTTATCGGTCAGTGTCAATAGGCTCAAAATTAATTTTAGAACAATTGGACAATTAGTCTGAGAGAAAATCCGATCAGTTTTAGAAAAATACTACCTAATACAGAAGGTCGGGTCAAGATAGGAAAAGTGTCAATGTCTGAAAAATTAAGTATCATCATACTAATTTGACTGAAAGGCCATTTTTTGCTCCGATGGTACTGCTCCCTTGACCCATGCCCGCTAACCGGCTAGCAGGACCACCGTGCTAGCTCTGCGTAGCAAATTAAACTTGGTAGGTGTCAAGCTGTGGCTAGATGAAAAGGGTGTAAAATTAAGAGTTCACATTTGCCCCCTCATCAGAATTGTCTTGTCTGTCAGGCAATTCTGATGATAGTGAACCCAAGAGTTGAGATGGTATAAAGAACCAAAGGGATGTCTATGTCGATATTTGGACATATTTGGGTGAAAGATATGATTGAAAAAGAAAGATGGTAAGAAGAACCATACGAATGTTTAAGAAATCATTCCTAAACATTTGTAGGTAGAAAATGTGGTTGATAAATGAAAGCGAGAAAATGAACCAAAGGGATATCTAGGCTAGTGGCTAAATATTTTTGGGTGAATCGATGGATTCAGGTAAAAGATGTCAAAAGTAGAACCATATAAGTGTCTAGGTGATCATTTCTAGATATTTATGGGTAAAATTGATGGATTTGGATAAAAGAGATAGAAAAAGAACTATATGGATGTCTAGGTGACTTATTTCTAGATATTTTGATGTGATGTAAAATGGTATGGATTTAGTGTTATTTTAGGTGGATTTTAGTTGCTTTTTAGGTATATGTTTATTATATTATAATGCATTTTGTGTTTTATTCCCTTAATATTTATTCTACTAATAATTTCTCAAGATTTCTCCTTAATCTGATGGTTTTGAGAGTATTTTATAAGTTTTAGTATGATATGGGAGGTATTGGAGGTTCCCAGAAGAGTTAAAAATAAAAAGAAACCAAAGTTTGGAATCCACTAGTACTGAGTCAGCACCCTTCAACTGAGTTAGTGCTGAGTCAGTACTAATGCTTGCTGTGCCGAGTTGATTGAATGGAGGTTGAGTTGGTGCCAAGTCGGCACACACCAAAAGACAGGATTCTTCACGAATAGTCTGCAATGTTTCAGTCATAACTTCCTCTACACAACTCAGATTGAAACAATTCAAGAGGCTATGGAAAGCTAATAAAAAGGCCTACAACTTTCATGATGACCTTGAAGTCTAATTTTGCCATCTGAATTGACCAAAATCCCTAGAATTTTCTAAAGCAATTATTAGGTGACTTTTCACAAAGTATTGCATTTCTTTATGAAATGTTATGACTTTTAACTATTCAAAACCTTTAAATAGTTGAAGTTTCTTCTGTAAAAGGGATCTAGAAAAGCAGAATACAAAGTAGAGAGTATTTTATTAAGAAGGAAAAGAGAGATCTTACAAGTTTTAGTACAGCACTTTGGGAAACTATTCTTGTATCAAGGCTTCTAATCTTGAAAAGGGCTAGTAAAAGATTTCTATAACTTTTTCTTTACGTAATCTATTTTACTTCTTTGATGATTGAATGTTTAATTTTCTTTTTATAAGATATCTAACAATGCATCAAGGCTAAAGTACTTGTGGTTAGAATTGCAATGCAAATTTAGTCTATGAACTTTATTTTGATATTTTGTTAATGAATGATTGATTTGGCTTTAATTAAGTTCTTAATAGTTGTTATATATGCTTGATCACCATATGTAATATGTTAGTTAAGATTTTGCAATGAGAATTGTTGGACTTATTGAATTTTTAATAAATTACTTGAATGTGCTAATAATAAAAGTGGTCCTTTGACTCATGGTTATATTATTACTTCTATTGCTAATGCTCTTAAAATTTCACAAGCTTCTTTGGATTCCATGAGAGTGGTGAGTATGGTTCACCTTACTAAATCTGCTTTCACAAAAGGTGAGGTTATTTATCCTAACTTTAATTTAAGACATGCAAAAGATAGATCAAGTTGTGTAGGAGTTGAGAAAAGCGGAGATAGTAGCGAAGAAAGTGAACATGAAGCTCAAGGTGATGAACAAGGTGTTAATGTTGGTGGTACATCTACTACCGCTCCTGTTAAAGTCGGTGGAGGAAGTTCTCATGTGTCCCCCGACATGGCTATTTGGCAACAAATCCTTCAAAATCAACAAGCTATGAATACACAATTGGGACGCATGGATGCTAGGCAACAACAAATGGAGAGGCAACAACGAAGACTAGCTTACAAGATGGATCAATTTTTTGCTAGCAGTGGATATCAATTTGATTCTCCACCCCCTTCACCACAAGTGGATTGAAAGATAAGTATTTCTAACCTTTTCCTATATTTATTTTTTTTTTAATCTGTTTTGCTTGTTTGTCTATGTTTTCTTCCATTGGGGGCAATGTGTACTCTAAGTGTGGGGAAGGTTATATCTTGTTTCATTTTTTTTTTTTTTGTTCATCCTATTTTATAAGTGTTCATGATCTATGCTATGATGCATCACCTCAAAATATTTTGAAATTTTTGAAGACTCCTTCTAATTTTATATGATTTATTTCTAGTTTGGTTCATTATAACATTAAGGGTTAGAAACATTTAAGAATTGATTTATGATCAACTTCCCTTGCCTTAGTTGATTACATGAACTTCTTGTATAGGCTTGAGAGTGATTTGTTTGTCTTTGTTTATATCTTGAGAAGTTTTAATTAATTTAGACTAATGAATGCTTGCTTAAGTTTTAAGGGATTTTATTTTTAGTTTAGAGGAAATTAAAGTTAATACATACCTATGATTAGTCAATAAAGGATGAGGAATAAATAAAAATAAAAATGAAAATGAAATGATATATAGGTTCCGAGTAAGTCGTGTACATTTGTGTTTGCTCCTCAATTATATTCGTTTGGAAAGAAATTTATATATGCAATAATATCCATACATGGCGGAAGTGAATGAGTAAGTCGTGCATGTATGAGTATGCTCCTTAAATGTATTCATTCGGAAATATTCACTTTTGTCATTTAAAAAAAAAAAAAAAAGAAGATAAATTTTCCAAAAATGCCTTGAGATTGATTATGGGTATGTATGCTTTCCATTTTTCTCAATTGTTTAAATAGTTTCCTTTTGACTTGAGTTTGGTAATCAATTGAATGAACTTGATAAATTCTCTTTATAATCTTTGACAAACAATCACCTTATTGCTTATATTAGTTGTATCAAACTTTTTTGTAGGCTTGTGGAGTTGTTTATGAAACTCTATTGAACCTGAAGCTTTTATTTATTTATTTTTTTTTATTTTTTTTTTTTCCAAATAAACTTAAGCTTTGTTTGAATAATTGTTTTGGATCAAATTTCAATTTGACCCTTGGCATTTTCAATTGCCATCAATTAGGTCTAATTTTTAATATCAATAATCCTGTTTGAATAAAAAAATAATAAATAAAAAAATTTATATTTTTTGATAATAAAAATTATTAAAAATTTTAAATAATAATAATAATAATAGTAAAATTCTTTACTTTAAAAGTATATAGTCTTGACCTGCGTGTTCATCACCACCACAAAACTACTTTCACCACCCCGTCAACAACCATCCTCCACCACTTTTTCACTTGATCCCCAACACTCACTTAAAATTTGGAATTTTGCAAAGGAATTTCTTTGCATATAGAACACAGAATGAGAGAGAGATCAGAGAGGGTCGCGCCAGATGAAGCAATCGTTAATCTAATAGAGGAATTTCTAAATCTTCTCTTAATTGTTCTTTCATCCCCACAAAATCAAACATTCCCATAAAAATCAAACTCTCAAATAACCCTTCTCACCAAGAAAAAAATAAAAGGAATCGTATTTTTAATGATTTTTCTATTTTTTAAATTTTAAAATGTTATAATTAATTTTTTATTAATTTAAATTGAAATCAGTAAAAATTGGACCTGAAATAGAAGTATTAGTCCAATTTGGCCATGAATTAAAAATTAGGCCCTGATTGATTGCAATTGAAAGAATATCAGAAACCAAATTGAACTTTGATCCAATTGTTTTTGCACATCACATCAAGCATATGGATTTTTGGTATTGTTTGGAAGAAATCATGTCCAAGAATTTAATTCAATTGAATTCTATTGATAGAATTCAATTAATAGAATTTAATTCAATTAATGATAGAATTTATATGTTTGAAATAAATTTTAAAATGATAGAATTTATTTGAATTTTATTATTTGGAATAATGGAAATATAAAAAAAAAAAAAAAAAAAAAGATAATTATTTTATAGAATTCAATTGAAGTAATAGTAGAATTTGTGTTTCAAATAAATTTTAAAGTGACAAAATTTATTTGAATTTTATTATAATTGAAATGTAAAAAAAAAAATAATTATTTTTTCATTTTACCTTTATATAAGAAGAGTCATGTTTAATTTAAATAAGGACATTTTGGGTTTTTAATAATGAATTTCACTTAATGAATTAATTCTTGCAAAAGCCTTCTATTTTGGCATGATTTCACTTCTTTCAAAATGTCTCATTTTTTAACCCAAAATAATTGATTTTTATTAGTTATGTATTTCCAAACATGAGAATTAATAAAATAAAATTCAAGTCAATTGAATTTTTACAAAATTTTGGTTTCCAAATGGGTGCTTTGAGTTTTCAATTTAATAGTAACACTCTTACTGAATCCCAAAAAGGCATCAAATCCTAATTTAATTTGTAGTTGTCGAAGTCTCTCACTCCACAATGGTAATAGAGGTTTTCATATTTGAACAATTAGGACACCTTGAGCGGTTAGACACTTCAAGTGTTTGATGTTTATGCCATATTATCAATCGACCTATTAAACTCTTCTCTATCAAATTATCTCTTATAATGGTTAGGCTCTAGAAAGTAAATAATCTAGGACCCACAATCAAATAAAAAATTATTTAAATCATTCATAATATGCATTTCATAATAAATTTATTTATTTAACAGAATCATTTAATTATTTTAAGAAAATAATTAGTTAATTTTGCCCAAAATTTTATATTTATCGAAAATAATATTTTTTAGTTTTTGAAAAATAATATATTTTAAAATATTCAAAAAAAATTATATTTTTCATTTGTCTAAATACTAAAGTATTAAATTATGAATTATTTAATATGTAATTAATTAAATGAGAAATTTCATAGTTAAACATGACATTAAAAAATATTTCGAAATGTAAAGTACTAAAACGAAGAATACTAATTTTTATTTGCATTCTCTCCAAAACATTCCCAAATATGCTCAACCAAGTCTGATCAAAGATAGTGATGTATGACCCAATTACGTAATGATGCATTCCTCCAAAGGTATTGTTGAAAATTATGTATGGACTTTTGACTCACAGAAACGGAGGCTCTCTATCATCATCCTAGTTTCTTATTGCATCTGATTCTTTCTCAACAATCATATTATGCAATGTGATGAATGTGTACATTATATCTTTTAATTTTTTCTGTGCCAAAAGCAAGTAGGGCCACGTACAATTGCACATTAAGATTGGAGCATGCCGGATGCTCACCTTTTGCATTTGCTTGAATTTGATCCTCTTTAGGTCTTTTGGATAGAAAAAACTTTTAACAAATGTTGCCCACTTTGGATATATACCATCAACCAGATAATACCCCTTTTTGTAATGTGAGCCATTTACCATGAATTGAATATTTGGAGCGTATCCTTCAATATATCATTAAATAATGGAGATTAGTTAAGCACATTGATGTCATTGTCTGACCCTGCAACGCCAAAGAATGCATGCCATATCCACAGATCTACTGAAACAACCACTTCTAGTATAATTGTCTAAATCCCTTCATCACCTCAAGTAAATTGATCTTTCCATACAAGGAGACAATTTCTCTAATGCTAGTGCATACAGTCAACACTGCCAAGTATGCCAAGAAAACTGTGGCACTTTGTATGTAATTGAAGTAAAGGATTCAACGTCTTCACTGTTGGGCCTCCTCAAATATTTGGGTTCAAAAATCTCAATCACACATTTGTAGAATTTGAATAAACACTCAATTGCAATACATTCAATGATCTTTATGTACTCGTCATATTGTTCAACTGCTGCTCCATATGCTAATTGTCGAATAGCTACTATGCATTTTTGAAGGGGAGATAGTCACTTTACCAGTTGCATCAAACCTCACTTGGAAATACTTTGAATGATTTTGAAGGACTTCTACAATATTTATGAATAATTTCTTTCTCATTGGAAACCTTCAATAAAATATATTAGCAGGATAGACCACTTCGTCAGCAAAATAGTCGTTGAAAAGTTGATCATGTCCTGCTTCACAATCTTGATTGCATATACGATTGTTTGATGTCTCACCTTGTTTTCACCTTTTTCACTTTGCCAAAAACATAAATATTTTTTCATCATTATCATCCATCACTTCATCAATTAAAAAATTTTCAACTTGTTCAAGATAGGCAGGATCCATTTTTGTGTGTAAGTTGTAGTGTTTGAAAAAATATGAAAGTAGTATGTGAAATAGTATGGAAAAATTACCAATAAATATATAGAACTTTTCTAATAGCTAGTTTCCCCAACTGCTAGTTTTCCAATGGCTACTTATGCAATAGATAGTTTTTCAATGGCTAGTTATGCAAAGACTAGTTTTACAATAAATTAAACTTACATTAAATTAAAATTAAAATTGCATTAAATTAAAATTAAAATTACATAATAATAACTAAGAATTCTTATATTTAGATTTTTTGGTAAAGCATATCATACAATGATTTTCAAGTTACTCCATATTCATATGGCTCGCATCCATGGTCAATATATGATGAACAAAAGTCATCTCAAAAGCTTTGCCAAACCATCGCGCTTAAGGCAATTTTTCATTTCTCAATTTTTTTAATTCAACTCACATTTCATACATATCTTCATATACACATTTATCATTAACTTTTGACTTCCCTCTTTCTTTTTGTCTTTGCCTTTGCCACCTTTTGACTGATGAGGTGAACTTCAATGTCATCTAGGTCGAGACTTGTCTCTACATTGGATGAAAATGTGTAGGCACCATTTTCATCAATCCTTATCTTTTTTGAACGTCAATTAAGAGGATAATTTGTTTTCCATTTTGGATCATCCCTCAACATCACCCATACATGCTCATGAAGGAAATTCTTTTTACAATTCTATTTATAAAGTTGATGAGCATGTTCCTTCAATTGGTCATTGTTCTAACCACTATGATGTTCCCCCAACAATTTGTACAATTGGTTAAATTCTTTAATAATTGGAAACATCCAAAAGCAATGTTTCTTGATGGTATTTATTTTCCTCTTGGACCCAATCTTCGATTTTTGTTGAAGAAATTAATGATTCGTTTCAAAAACATTTTAGAATTTTGGCCATTGCCTACAATGCTATGACTTGAAATTGTAAGGCAAGCACTTACAAACAATTTTTCATCATTGTGCTCCATGGCACAGGTTTTTCCCAATCATTTCAACCAGTTCTTTAATTAATACAATATTTTCATACCCTAGTTATGTGGAGTATGAGGAAGTTTGAGAGCCAAAAAAAGAATCCCTTTGTATTGCAGTTTCTTGATCAGTCATGGATGACCCATATAAATTTATTGGCTCACTCGTAAGAATTGGAACTTCACCACTGTTTTCCGAATTTGGCACATTTGGCGTGCAAGGAATAAAAAAACCATTCCCAAATCTAAAGAAAATAGATGTGGAAGACTTGCGCGATATTAAAAATTTAGTGGAAGATTGTAGTTAGGAAAGTTTTTGAGATTTTGAAAATTTTGGGGATTTTGGAGAATTTGGAAATCTTGGGAAATTTGTGGAAAAAAGAATATTCATAATTTTGGAAATTTTAAAAATTATTTGGATTTGGATTTTGTGAAAATGGATAATTATAATTTTTTTTATCCATAATGAAATAAAAAAAAATATATAAGGCTTTTTTTTTTTTTTCTAAGTAGAAAGAAATACTTAAAGAATATAGAATTTTTTTAGATGTTGATATGATAAAAATTGGAGTTAAATTATGGAAAGAATAGAGCAAATTCACCATTTATAGAGAAAAATAAAAAAATTACAAAAAAGAAATATTACCCCGTTAAGTAATATTGAAATAATTTAGTTGACAACTTTTTTTTTTTTTTTTTATATTGCATCAATAGTGTTATTAGTCAAATTCAAAGCATTTGTAAAAAAAAAAAAATAATGATGAGCCCCACAAATGAGGACACATGTCGCAATTAAACATATTCTCATGCGCTTGACACGACACATACTTTCTTTACTTATGTGTAATTTATGCATGAGCATATTATGTGGTTTTAATTTTATTTTTTTTTTTTGTAAAAGGCCACCAACCTGTTAATATATATCAACCCATTGGTATCATCAATCCTTGAATAATGGTGAAGTTAATTAAAAAAAATCAATAAACTATACATCAACTCATCATTAAAGTGGCTCTTAGTTCTTTCCTCTTTTTTTTTTCTCCCTTTTTTGAGGCGAGAGATTCATAAATTAAAATATTAATGTATATCATACAAATGATCTAATAGAAATAAAAACTTTTACAAACATATCATTTATAAGCAGAAAAATCGTTGATCATAATTTACTATATAATTTAATTAAGATGTTGTATAAAAATCATGGATAAAATCCAGATTGGATTGACCGACTCGACCAGAAAATTAGAAACCGGATTAGAATTTGATTATAGTCATCTATATCTTATGTTCTTGTCAAAATCCAATCACATAGCCAGGTTCTTAGTGATTCGGACGAACCGATCACGGGTTAACCGGATAAACTAGGTTGCTTAAATTAATGATCGGAGTCGTGGTAATCATAGTCGCGATCTCGGTCACACTAATTGCCATCATGGTTACATGATTTTTTTTTTTTTTTTTTTTTTTTTTTTGCTAAGACACGGTGGTGATGGCTCAAGCTCTTGGGCCGGGGGTTTCAGGTGAAGTCGTCTCGGCTTAAGGCGGTGGTGAGGAAGAGGATCACCGCTTTATCATTGCGAAATAGATTTCTGCTAAGAACCACAAATTAGATTTAATTCAAGTTGGTGCTCAATTATATTAATCAATTAATATGGCATAGCTACTTTTACAGTTATACCCCCAAGATCGTATGAGGCCTCGGTTTAACTACAAAAGCCCATCTCTAAAATGGCCACAATTTATTTTTTCTTTTTATTAATTAATTATATTCTGTATTAAAATTATGTTAGATATTAATATCTAAAGTTTATGTTGGATAATAATACATTAAAATTATGATAAAATTATGTCGGATGCTAATATTATCATAATTTTTGTATTTATGTCATTGTTTAATTTTAATTATATATATATATATATATCACCCTGATTTAATTTTAAGTGAACTTTTGATGCATGATCCTCTGTTTTCATCAATTCAAAACCTGAGCTGGATCTGAAAATCATGATTAAAATATAATGTCCTGTAATTTTTTTTTTGTTGTCACTTGAGAATTGATATACGAAAATGGTTTACTATGACATGCTAATATTTGGCTGCAATATTTTGTCTCTCTTAGCAGTTATTAATTTTCTCTTTTTATTAATTAATTATATTCTGTATTAAAATTATGTTAGATATTAATATCTAAAGTTTATATTGGATAATAATACATTAAAATTATGTCGGATGCTAATATTATCATAATTTTTGTATTTATGTCATTGTTTTTTCAAGTGAATTTCTGATCCATGATCCTCTACTTTCACCAATTTAAAGCCTGAGTCGAATCTAAAAACCATGATAAAAATATAATGTCCTGTAATTTTTTTTTTTTTTTTTGTTACTTGAGAATCGATATAGAAAAAAGGTTTACTTTGATATGCTAATATTTGGCTGCAATATTTTGTCTCTCTTAGCAGTTATTAATTTTTTCTTTTTATTAATTAATTATATTCTGTATTAAAATTATGTTAGATATTAATATCTAAATTTTTTTTTTGAAAGAAATAAATTAATATCTAAAGTTTATGTTGGATAATAACACATCAAAATTATGTCGGACACTAATATTATCATAATTTTTATATTTATGTCATTGTTTAATATATATATATATATATATATATATATATATATCCTAGTTTAATTTCAAGTAAACTTCTTATTTATGATCCTCAGCTTTCACCAATTCAAAATTTGAGCCGGATTTGAAATTCATGATAAAAATATGTTCACCTGTATTTATTTATTTATTTGTTACTTGAGAATCGATATATGAAAAAAGTTTACTTTGACCAAACCTGATCTTTAGAGGCTTTTTGAGATCAAATGTAACCCAATTTCTTAGGGGACGGTTCCCAGCCCATCTCATTAGGCAATAAAGGAATAAGACATCCATAGACAACCAATTAGGCTCAGCGATATCCTATATTTCTACTCCTTCCCAATTAAGATCAAGTAGAAAAAGGACAACAGAACTTGGAAATGATAAGAGCAGAAGGTATACTTAATCATGTGACAAATAACAAAAATTAATGGACCATTAAGAGCATCCAAATAATAGGATTCTTTACATATACCACCAATCTTAATAACTTGTCAAGAGACAAAATATTGCAGCCAAATATTAGCATATCAATTTGTGAATCAGAAAATCATTGGATGCGCAATTTAACAGATCACCGGCCACCACATTGGTTGTTGTACAACTCTCCCCCACCTCTTGTTGAAAAGTCGGCTGCATTTACTAAGCTATAATAAAATGTAATCAAATTATATTTTTAAAAATGTATTTAACTAAATTACATTTCATTTCATAATCACTTTTCAAGTGTATCTTTCGTTTCATAATCCTATACCCAATTCACTTTCTTCTCGAGATACAATTAATATGGCAAATCAAATATAATCATAACAGCAGTTGTTGAATCTAGGAGCACTTGACAAATAAGCACACGTATGTACGACAACCTCTCGGAATGCAAGATGCTAAAGGATGTGGAAAGAAGAATAATGATTAAAACGAAAAATACCTCTAGGAGATAGATGCAACTTCAGTTACAAAATGATTGCAATTTTTTTGTGTTTACGATATCCACAGTATACACAAGAACAAAACACTAAACATGGATTCCCATTTCATCTTTACATCAGAGACTCATGTACAGAACATCACTGCATTGCTTTGAAGCCATTCAAATCTATACAAAAATTTGTACTTCAAAACTCCCAGAAAATAAGTGCTTGTTCTATAAATCCTTGAGCAACAAAACCTTCTCATTTGGAAACAATTTTGGATTCCACTTCTAAGCACTTCGTGTTAACATAGGAGTCACTCAAAGCATTTTCATGATCCAGAGCTTATATTTCTTTATATACAGATACATAAGAGAAGGTCCAATCAAATTCGCATCAGAAAGGCGCTTGCAAAGCTTAAGATAAGATTCCACATTTCCCCATTGTTGGATTCTTTTTCTCAGTCCCTGCAGTACAGCCACCCTATCCAAATAGTCTGGACATAAACCCAAATCAAGCATTTTAGTAAGTGCTTCTGCAGCCTCATCATAATGTCCTCCCTTAATGTAACCTCTCAACAACCATGATAATGTTTTTTTCTTCTGAAGAGAGCTTGTAACTTCTATTCTAGTAAGTAACCGTGCTATGGCATTGGTCTCCTTTTGGGAAGCACAGATAGCTAAAACAATATCATAAAGGTCTACATCAGCCTCCTTACCTACAAGTTTCATTTTCCACAGCTGTCTTTCAGCCTCTAGTCCACGACCAGCACAAATATACATAGCAAGAAGCCGCTCGTGAACTACACCATAGAAGGAAGGGCTCGCCTCCTGAATCACCCATCTGGACAAGCATACTCCGTCAGTTAGTAGGTCAGACTGGTATTTCTCAACGAGCTGTACATTTTCAGCATCAAGTTCAGCTATCAAACCAGACTTTGCAAAACCTTTCAACTTGCGTAAAGCTTTTGCAAATTCATTTAGCTCTTTTACCACAGCTGTCATTGCAATAAGGTAGGAGAAGATCTCTGGCTTCAAACCAGATTCTCTAAGATGGATAACCAATTTGACTGCATCCTTGTAGTTTCCATCAACCTGACACAAACTTCAAGTTGTCACCAACTTGACATAAGAAGTTCCTGCTTTACCGAAAATTCACGACATGGAGGGAAAGAAAAAAATAAAACCTTATAAAGATTAATAATTAACATTCTCATCCAAATTTTTGTTTACTGCTACTTCAGATGATAAGCTCGTGAACTCTTACATTACAATTAATCAATGAAACAACACTCTAGAATAGCCAACTGGCATTACCTCAATGAATATTTATATTCAATAATCAGCAGGCAATATATATATATATATATATATATATATATATATATATATATATATATATGGGTAAACAGTAGCAGCAAATGCAGGAGGCATTCTACAAATTCAATGCTTTGTGATTTGACTACGAAGTTCATAATAGACACACAAAATCAAAATAGATCATATAATAGGCACCGACTTTAACACAACAGACCATGAAATGGAAAATATGATGCAACACTATGAAGGAAAACAATTCGGAAAAAGGTTTCAAATGATTGAAGAGTAAACAACATGTTTATTCCAGAAAGTTTACATAAAATTAGTAAGAAAACAAAAAATTCCACTCATTAAATATAGCAAAATTAACAAACAAAACCAAGAAAGTTCCACCGGTCTATTTTAGCAATGCAAGGTGATAAAAGGACAGAAAATCTTTGTATCTTACAGATTATGCAGCCTTAAACATAAAGAAAAACAGTGAAACCAACCAACTAAAGATGACCGAAACAGTTCAAGAAATCAAAGCATACCATCATCTTCCATGCAAGATACCCTGTAGGGCCTCCCTTCTCACCTCCATCCTCTGAATAGGCAATTCCTCGCCCCAAAACCTCTTTAACAAATGAAACCGCTCTCTCTTTCTCACCCATTTCCCAATATAAAGATATCACTTTTTCAATCATACTAAAGCTGGGCTTCAACCCCACGCAATCCATATCTACTAGAAGGTCAATCACATCCCCAGTATCATGCTCCCCTTCAATCAACTTCTTTACCCAACTACACATAATCGAAACCATAAGCTCCATGGTCTCCTTATCAACTCGATTTTCTTTTTTCAGCCACTCAAACACTTCAAGAGCGCACCAAGAATCTCTCCCCTCCTGAGAGAAGTAGACCAGCACTAGTTGTAACTCTCTTGCCGAAAGCCTATCATTCATTTCCTCAAGAATATCAGAGGGTTCTCTTGTCATTCTCTCTAATTCCTCAATTGCCTCAAAAAACCCTTCACTCATCTCATCTTCATCATCACTTGTTATGTACTGGTCCAATTCTACCGATTTGAGTAGCCTAAATTCACGAACTCTGCTTTTACTTTGCTTTGCAGCCACAAAATTAGCAATTTTAGTTCTTTCACAGTTGCAGATTATGTTAGAAATCCAAGAGAATTGACGAATTCGCAGTCGATAACCTCTCTGAACTGAAAATGATGGAGAAATTTTAGTTAAGAAAGTATAAGCACAAGCAGAGGCCATTTCTTCAACTATTAGAAAAATTCTCTATTTGGCTACCGAGAAAATTGAGGAGCTTATACCAAACGTATCAATTGGGCAACCATTTCCTACTATTTCTGGGCAGCCCAACAAATTAGGGCTTGCACGAAGTTATCAAAGGGAAGCGAGAATCGGTAGATAAGCTCGAGAATGGGTGGTTGGATTGATATCAATGGCGGCCATTTGGCTCCTGCAAGACAGACAAAAGCAGAGTTTGTGACTTGTGAGGGACACAGTTTTCATTTGATGACCCAAAAATTAAAATATTTTTTGAGGAGACGTGTTCCAACGATGACTGCTCGTAGAACCCTGTACCCAAAAATAAAAATTAGACCCACCCTGTTTTTGGAATTGCCCTTTCACATTTTTGAAGGGCCAAATCTTGTGTTTTTCGGAAAGTACCAAATAAGTTTTGGGGATTTTTGGCCAATATTGGTACCTTTCTTTTCTTTTTTTTTTTTTTTTTTTTTGGGCCAAATGGTACCTGTATTTTTATTTTTAGTCAATCGGACATGTTAAATATAAATCATATCTGACTTAAATAAGATAATAATTTATCTGGCAAAAAAAAAAAGGATAATAATTTTTTAATAAAAAAATAAAATGAATAATCTATATTACACATAAATGTATAAAAAGGCAAAGAGAAATATATTTATATAAAAATTTCTTCTTAATTTTTTTTAATTATAAATTTATATTGAGTAATATAATTATTTATTAATTAAATAATATAATTATTTAATTATATTTAATTTAAATAATAAATAATGAATTGAATTAGAAAAAGAAAATCATACAATAATTATTATTTAATATATAATTAATTATATTTAATAACTAATTATATTTAATTTAAATAAAAAAATAATAAATTCAATTAGAATAAGAAAAGAATAAAATAATTATTATTTAATATATAATTAATTATATTACAAACTTATAATTATATAGTTATTATAATTTAATAATTTAATTTAAATAAAAAAGAATGTATTCAATTAGAATAAGAAAAAAATAAAATAATTATTATTTAATATATAGTTAATTATATTTAATTCAAATAAAAAAGAATTTAATTAGAATAATTTATATTTTTTAATTTTTTAAATATTTAAAAGTTAAAGAAATTCTTTTTTACTTTGATTATTCGAATATTAACAAGTTAAAAAAATTTTAGTTGGACTTTCATTTTATAAATTATTAATTTATCCCATTATAAATTTTAAAATTAATTATTTTAACCATTAGTAATAATTTATATATTAGAAAAATTAGTGTTGATTCTCTAAGTAGACGCAGTAAAAAAAATACACACTAATTGAGAGTTTATTTAATAACAATGAACAAAATTATTTTTTCAAATACTTAGAAGCTAAAGAAATTCATTTAACTTTAATTATTCGAATATTAACAAGTTAGAAAAATTCTAATTTGCCTTTTATTTTGTAAATTATTACTTTTTTCATTATTAATTTTAAAATTAGTTGTTTTAACCATTAGTAATAATTTATAAATTAAAAAAATTACTTTTGGTTCTATAAAATGATATAGCAGAAAAAGAATTTGCACTAATTAAGAGTTTATTTAATAACAATAAGCAAAATCATTTTTTCAAATATTTAAAAACTAGAGAAATTCTTTTGACTTTAATTATTCAAATATTAACAAATTAGAGAAATTTTAATTTGATTTTCATTTTGTGAATTATTACTGTCACGCTCCGAACTCGAGGGCACGTGATCGGCACTAGGACACGGGAAATGCACGTGACTACCAGTGCCCATAGTAAGCCTGACCTCATACTAAACAACAAAATACCACATAATAGGGCTAGGCGCCCAATGTTAAGCAGATCCAATTAAACAACATTTTCAAATGAAACCACATTGGGCTATCAGTTCAAATATCTCATACATATCAATTTCAACAAAGTATTGGATTTTTACTTAACAAACAATATCTCAACTCGAAATATACATAGTTTGATAATTACATAAAATAAAAATAGTAGAGGTAACATTGCAGGGTTTTAGAATTATGATATAATTATACATATTATTTACATAACTCAGTACTTATATACAAAATACTGCCGAAGGGTACTTGGCAGTTTTACTCAACCACAATCCCTTCACAAGATTATTTCTCAACTTGAAAAGTATAATTTGAACAGGAATAAGCATTCGACTTAGTAAATGATACTAACTAATATATTAAACTGGTGTCCTACAAACAGATTTCTAATGTTTGTACTATGCACCATGTTACAGAGACAGACAAATCACACTATCAATCAAGGATGTGATACAGTCTACAGTATCACACTAATAACCAATGTGGGGAGCCTATCCCCCTATCCTGACTCTCTGAATCCAATAATCTATTTCTTATATCCAATAGGCCCGGCCGTCATTGATATGTACCATATAGCCCTAACCCGACTGATAACAGCCTTAGCTATGAGCAGGCCTAGCCAGCATCCACCAGTCATAGCTCATTTTCTCAATCTCATCATAATCGTAATCATAATCATAACCATATCCATAACACTAAGTGGTACTGTATCCTCTTGATCCCTATCCGTCAACCACAATCATCATGAAATATCAAATACTAATTCATCAATCACAATCAAATATTAACATGCATCTATGCAATAGTAATGCATAATATACATATATATATATACATACAATAAATGCAGATGCATATGAAAATAGAATAACATATTAGGGAGTATCACTCACCTAATTGATGATACGTCTTATTAATTTCCCTCGGAAATGCAACCCTTGGAACTGGGAAGACTCCAGAATATCGACACTGGACAACAAAATATATTATCAGAAAAAGACGATTCATCTAACAAGACATAATTACACGACTCTTGAGATTCTTGCCAGAATCTATCAGAATCTCTCTAAAACAACAGAAACAACACTTCTAAGTAATCTTAGTAACTCAACACAACATCAACGACCCTTCCTGGGTCCGCCCCACTCATAATCATCAACCATTACAAATTAGACTCTATCAAACATAAATTAAATAACTGAGATATAGGGGTTTTGGGTTTACCTTCACAATTTCCAAGCGAACGAACATCGAGAGTCACACCAGACGACGAGACAGAGCTGCTAGATTGACCCCACAGGCCGCCGCTGGAGCATCACCAGCCGGCCACGCGCTGCCATTGCCGGTGGCGGATCTAGGCGATCTTCACATCAACAGGTTCGCCTCAAAGCCAGGATCACGAAAACCACATTCACTTACCGCCAGTCACCAGCGTCTCACTAGAAATCGCCTTGAAAGGTTCGGCCTCCACAACTCCAATCTCCTCCTCCAGCGAACCCTAGGGAGGTAAGGCAGGTACCAAATTGAAGCTCGTGAGGCAAGGAGTCGAATGGCACCTGTCTCACTCCGTTTGGCTGCCAGAGTCGGCCGAAATTAGTTGATGAAGTTTCAACGCTAGCAGGTCCTTCTCTCCTAGCGTATGCCGCCGTTCGTTGCCCGATCAGGGTGCTGTCGCCTCCTTTGAGATTGCCGGACGGTGGGCTAGCCACTGGTGGTGGCAGTGCAGCCCACCGCAGGCCAGATGGTGATTCTGGGGACCACAATTCACTCTCTCTCTCTCCTTCTTCCCCGTGTCTTTGTTTCCTTCAACAGCCAATTAGATGCTCCCCATTTCTTCTTCTTTTATTCACTTTAAACATACTTATATATATCATAAAACATATAAAACATACTTTTATATATATATATATATATATATATATATATATATATATATATATATATATATATATATATATATATATATATATATATATATATATATATATATATATATATATATATATATATATATATACACTAAACCTTATAATAATAATAATAGTAATAATAATAATAATTTACATAATAACATTCAATTTATATAAATCGTTCATAATAATAGTAATTATAACGAAATTCTAAACTTTTAGTAAATTTATATATTTAACAATATAATTTAAATTAATCTAACATAATATTAATTAGTATCAATATTAATATTCAAATACCAAAATATAATTTTTTCAAATATCCACTATAATATTTTCATTATATATATATATATATATATATATATATATATATATATATATATATATATATATATATATATATATATATATATATATATATATATATATATATATATATATATATATATATATATATATATATATATATATATATATATATATATATATATATATATACACTAAACCTTATAATAATAATAATAATAGTAATAATAATAATAATTTACATAATAACATTCAATTTATATAAACCGTTCATAATAATAGTAATTATAGCGAAATTCTAAACTTTTAGTAAATTTATATATTTAACAATATAATTTAAATTAATCTAACATAATATTAATTAGTATCAATATTAATATTCAAATACCAAAATATAATTTTTTCAAATATCCACTATAATATTTTCATAATAATATATATATTACATTCTTCAATTATCCCACACATTAACATTAAAATAAAATTATGATTAATAATACATTTTCCAATCATATAAATATATATATACATTTAATAAAATATAACCTCAATTCTTGCTTTAATAAGGAAAATACTAAAATAATACATTTCTATATAAAAATAGGATTTTATAAATAATTGAAAATTCAGGGTATTAGAATTACTTTGTTCCATTATAAATTTTAAAATTAATTGTTCTAACCATTAGTAATAATTTGTAGATTAGAAAAATTAACTTTGATTCTATAAGAAGATGTAACAGAAAAAGAAAATGTACTAATTGAGAGTTTATTTAACAATAATGAGCAAAATCCTATTATTTTATTATTAAATGTCAAAATTTCTATTTATAATGGTATATGCTTCACTAAAAAATTAATTTTTTTGTGATTCTATAAATATTTAAATTTACTTTAAATTTTCATTACGGAAGAGATTAATTAATCATTCTTAAAAATTAATTAAATACAAAATCAAAATTATAAAATTTTTAATTTAATGATTATATGTTACTGTTATTATTTGTAATATCAAATTTAAATATTCACAAGTATTCATGTGATATAAAAATTAAATAGATATTTTTTGATCTTATAATATAATATGATATCACATGATAAATTAATTGCAAACAATTAATCTTGAATTAATATTGATATTAAATTTATAAAATTACATTAAAAAGATTGTCACTGATTTTCTAGAAAAATAAAAATTAAGCTATAATGTGACAAAGAGATCAAAGTTTATCAAAATTAATAAAAACATACAACCTACATTGAAATTATGAAAAAATAATAGATGTACCAAATATCAACATGAAAATCAACCTATAATTAATAATTAGTCAACATAACAATAACAAAAATAAATTAGAGAATTATAATAAAACGTATTTATCAATTTATTTACTTTCTTTTCTTTAATATATTGTTGAATATAAAAATATCATTCAAAATTATAAAAAAAATGATTTATTTAGATATGCTTGAGTCTTCTTTTAATATTATGTATATATTACCTTCTAAAATACATTCATATATTTATATAGAATATATAATTATTTTGGGTCATCATTCCAATTGTATTAAACACGCATGATTATACAATTTGGATAATATTTATTATGCATAATTATATTTTCACTGAATTTTTGTATTTTTCATATGAAAATTTAACTTAACTTGAATTCAACAATTAAAGTAAATTTAATAATCAAGTAATATAAATATTGCTCTATGAAAATCTTAAAAATCGACCAACAAGATTTCTACCTTATGGTATTTCTTTAAGAAGTTTTATATCATTTTATATTTAAATAATAAAACACCGGTCATTAAAATTTTAATAAGAAAAAAGTAAAAGCTTAGAATAAATATTTATATTTCTAATGAGTTATAATAGAGATTAACGTGCGAAACACGTTATAAAAAAATCTAGTAACAAAAAATAGCGTGACTACATTTATTAGAGTTGTACACTACGCTAGTTCGTTGAAAGAACTATATTGCAGACTTTTTCTTACCGTTCAAACCTTTAAAAACATGAGTCACTGAAAAAATAAATAGTCTTCCATTCATAAATTTGAACTTAAACTCCAATATTCTTTGTCACTTTTTATCCATTTGATAATTTTCTAAACTTTGCATTTGGTCTAGGCCCATCAACCCCCAATTTTTTATTCTAATAAGTCGTAAAAGTGACACTGAACAAACTCTAAAGCAACCATGAACTTGAGACTTAAACAAATAAAGATTCAAATTGTTACTCATATTCCCATTATATCTATCATTATATCTGCTAAAACCGAAATATTTTGAAGACTGAGAAAATGAGTATGTCATAGAACTAATGAAAGATGACCTATTTGGGGAAATGTGGATAATCTTCTACAACCATGATGTTTATAGTAGTAAAGAGAATGAGAAAATGAATAAGTTTCAAACTATGTATAGTATACGTATCCTTTTGATGAATTAATTCATATATAATTGCTTTACGATGTTGTTATTGATTTTGAATCTTGAATGTGGAATGAAGCTCTTTGGATGGGTTATGGTTGTGTTTTGGGGTTTGAGGATTTTCTTGATATGTTGGATCTAAGTTTTGGGGGATTAGAAGCAAAGAAGGGTGAAGTTTTAGACAATTATAGGCTTGAACACTCATTAACTTCGATGAAGGCTTGTTCAAATTGCTTCTATGTGAATAGTAAATTGTGGGGTTTTGGATATGAATGCTAGTTCATATTTATGAATGCACATTCATCTAGATGAATGCTCATTCATAATGTTGAACACTTGTTCAATAAGGCTTTGAATAAACAGTAATAATTTTGAAAATTAAGCTGAACGCCCCTTCAAAAGTGATGAACACTCATTCAAAAGGGTTAAGTGCTGGTTCAACTTCTTTAAATGCACATTCAAGGTCTAGATTTATAAAAAGGACAGCTCTACCCAAAAACATGAAAATTTAGATCCATCTTTATTTAGTTGGTCCTAATAGACCCCAAACCCTACCAAAGCTTCATAAATGCTCACCTAAAGTTAAGATCATCAATTACACTTAAGGAATCAAAAAATACTCAAGATCTAAGAGGATTTTTTCTTGATCCTTAGAAAGATTTTGAATTTGTTTGAAGGAAATATTTCTAGGTAAGTGTCTAATCCTTAATATTTCTTGTGGGCTTTGTTAATTAGTTATTGTAGCATCTTTATTGAGTTGGATAGAAGCTATAAGTGTGTTTATTGCTATTGATTAGTTGATAGATTATTTTTTATAGAACCCTAGAATCTGAACCTGAAGGAACAAGATAATCTTTAATGTATTTAAAATGTTAATTCTATTGAGTTATGGGAATAAGTTATTCATTCAATGAATTAGAGGATTTAACCTTAAGGCTAGAGTTTTGTAAACCCTAGGTTGATTATGGTTTGGCCACTTTTGTATAGGCCAAGATTTTAAGGAATTCCAATTAAGATAAAGTGTTGAGCTTGGATTGGAGTACATTACTTTTGAGGTGAGTTTTTATATATGTAAAACTCCTTAAATGAATGTTGTTCTTCTTTTTGCACATTGAATACTGAATTGATTATATTGTTAATGCCTTCTTTTGAAATTTGTTATTGATATTACTATTACCATTATGAACCAGTTGTTAATTCTTACCAAATAATGAAAACCCTTTTGATTTAAATGATAGTTTAATATCCCAACTCAATATAAGTCATATCTATAAAAGTATAAGTGAAGATATCTAATTAATATCATAATACATGCCCAAGTTAACAATGAATATGTGAATTAAGTTTAAATGTTTTGTATTTATGTGTGAATTTTTTGCATTTTTATAAGATAAATTGCCAAATAATTAACAAATAAATTTTGATTTATAAAGTTTATTAAATGAATTTATGAAAATTGAATTTATTATAAAGGATGACCTCGTATATTATTAAATGAATATTTTCAAACATAAAATGATTTGAATTTAAATGTTTTAAAGTAATAATTTTATATGAAAATATTTTTCTTATTGTTATAATTCTATTGACATTTAAAGTTATAAATATTTATGAATTTATATTTGAATATCAATGTTGATATTGATATGAATATTTATTTATATTATTATATTGATGTTGACAAAGAAAATTTATATTGATATTTGATATTATATATATGATTTATTAATATTGTTGAATGAGTATTTGAAATAATAGAGAATTATTTCAAATTTAATATTGATATTTGGAATAATTTATTTATTATATTTTATATTGATATTTGAAATGATATTAATTTTGAATATTATTACTAATATTTTTAAGAGAATATTTTACCAAATGAAGTATTGAATTTTAAACTTATTATTTATTTAATTGAGAAATTTTAAATTAAAGAAATTAAAATTTTATTATCAAATATAGAAATTTGTTTTAATTATATTTGAAATTTCATATTATGATTTATGTCATAATTATTGGATAATATTATGAATTTGTGTGAAATAAATATTTTTGTTTTAATATTTAAAAAATTATATAACTAAATATTGTTATTATTATTATTATTATTATTATTATTATTATTATATGAAGAAACAAAAAAAAAAAAATAGAAGCTAAAACCTGCACAGCCAAAAAGGGCAGAGGAAGAAAAAAATATAGAAATAGAAATGCAGATGCAAAGAGAGAGAGAGAAAGAGAGAGTTGGCTGCATCTCCGGTTCATCGCCGTCCGTTACACTATTTCTGTAACTGCACAGGTTGAGAACAAGTAATATAGTATTTTTTTAAGTAGAGTGTCGATCCCTCAAGGAAAGAGTTGTCAAGTACCAATTTTAAAATTACTCTATTATTTAGAAAATCAATTATAGGAATTTATATTTCAACTAAATTAAAATTAAAGAAATTAAATGATGATTAATTTAAAAAAAGAGTAAAGGCCTAGGATTTAAAATTTATCATTTAATTACTTATGATTTCTTTATATTCTCTACATTGGATTATTTTTGTTGGAATTAATGATTAGATTTCCCTAAATTATATGATGTTCTCTCAAGATATAACATGTGTGCTCATATTAATCTTATGTCTACTCTCGTGATCATAAACAATTAATACAAACCCATTAAGTTTTATGGAAATCCTTTTAACACTCACAAAGGAGTATTCTTATCTCTAAGCAATATATTTCTTAGGTCAATTATCCTAATGAAATAATATTGTATTTTCACTTTCGCTACTTCACACAATATCTTAAATAATGTAATTAATGGCCAGTTAATTACAAGCATTAAGTTCTAAGATAAAAGATGAATTCTAATAATCAAACCCAATTAATTAAATATAAATAATCATATGCACATCAAAAGATTACATCTAAATCCTAGAAAAATAAACTTACCTACTCATAATTAAGAAGGAAGAAATAATTAAACTAACAATAAACATAATAACAACTTAAAATTAAAGTCAAGAGTAAAGTTTAGAAAGAACTCTTTTTGAGATACAATCTTTGATGAACGTAAGCTCTAAAACTTCTCTTGATAAGAATAACATAAACAAAGAAGAAAACTAATCTATTTTTTTTTTCTCTAAATATTTTTTTGATGATTTTCTTGATGTCATTTTCCTTTGCTAAGCATGGTATTTATAGGCATGCTTGGTGGAAAAATTCAAGTTTCATCAAATTTCTTACATAAAAAATTCAACATTAATGGTTAGGTTTGACCACTAACCATTGAAATCTTTACAACAAAAATTCAAAATTAATAGTTAAATTGGCCACCAACCATTGAATTAATTTTACATGAATTGAAAACTTGAATCATTGCTTGTATCATTATTTCATGATATAATCGCCTGCATCATTTATTACATGACGTCATCATCTGCATCATTTATTTTATGACATTATCGCCTGCATCATTTATAAAATGACATCATCACCTGAGTCATGATATTATTTATTGCTTCATTGTGACATCATTTTGATATGCAAAAATAAAATAAAAAATACTAAAAACATATTATAATTTATTTATAAATTATAGAACTATTTATTTCTAAAAATAAGTAATAATATTATTGCATTCTTAAGAACTGAGCTAAAATTTGAGTTTAAACAAATAAAATAACTCTAAGAATGTAGAGTTATCACACCCCTAAACTTAAATTTTTGCTTGTCCTCAAGCAAAAGAAAATTCAAAATATAAACTAGTCCACTTTATAGGAAATTACGATTGCATTTAGCATATACAACAAGCCTTTAAACTCCTAGGTGACCTATAGAGGATGAGTTATAGTCTCATGAGGGCTTCCAATGGTGATACCCACAAACATTTATAAAAATCTAAACTTTCAACTATTTATTTCAGAGAATAATAAAATACTACAAAAAAAAAATTTAATCCTCTCATGCTTATGTTGAATTTTTTTTTTAAAGGTCTCAAGAAATTAATATTTACAAACAACATGTCAATAGTATGCAAGTCAAGCTTCTATCTCAGTTTCAAAACAATCCTCATCTTAATCATGTATTGAATAACCATGCATTAAATTAACCGCAAAGAAATTGTTGCACTTCAGATAGGCATATATACACTAATATCTTTAAATGCCTCTATCAAAAGATATAAAATAGATGTACAAATCTCATAAGCATGTTAATGCAAACAATCTCCACTAATGGAATTCACAAATTAAGAGATCAATAGGTCTTAACTAAACTTGTAATAGGGTTAACACAAGGTCTTTTGGCTGAACAAAGAAAAGGCTAAATGAACAAAAGTAAGATAATTATGCCAAGCTTATAAAAGAAAATCAATAGCTCAAGTAAATGAATTTTATTAATGAAGGATCCATTTCTTCTTAAGCACCATTCTTCTTCAATGTTTTCTTCTTTTAAGCCCATTCTTTTTTTTTTCTTTTTCTTTTTTTTTTAATCTCTAACAACATCATTTTAAGGGTAAGTAAGAATTACTAACTTTTATTTTATTCAATTTTCTTGCTTTCCCCCAAACTTATTTTTAGCATAAGGTGGTCTTTTAGAATGAATAATATTCTTAGTTATTAGAGATCCCCAAACTTCAATAATTCCCTTTTCTTCATTTAGAATGTAAACTTGACAAAATTATCTCATAAACAGGGTGAAAGATAACAATTAAGGTTAATTAACAAAGAAAAGAAAGCTAAAATTATCAAGGCACAAAGGGGTAAACTAGGGAAAAAATTAAAATAAGGATGGATACAAGTAACAGGCTAAGCAAACAACGCCTAAATCATATTTTTCTTTTAAAATGAATTTAAAATTTTGCCTCAAAAGTTTGCAAAAACATGTTCTAAGACAGGTGAGGCAAATGAAGTTAAAAATGTGCAGAAGTCCTCTCTAAGTAAGCATACACAATTTCAATACAATCAATATAATGCAAAGTAAATCAAAATATAATCTCAATAAAAGTTAATTTCTTACCCAAAATAGTTGCTCAACCTGAAATACTTTAATAAATTATCCACAAATACCAATTACAATTAATCATTGGCCTTTCATTAAATTATTTAACATAAGCATATTTTATCAATAGAAGAGTAAAAATTTTAAATTTATTCATCAAAACACAAAAGAAATGACTCAAAAAAAAACAAACTAAACCTCCCTTAAACTTGCCATGGACATTGTCCTCAATGTCAAAGAAATAAACCAAAAGAAAGAAAATACTCCCTCTTGTAGAAAAGTAGATTCTAAATTATAAGCAGAACATGTATTCCACTTCCTTGTTTCCTATAAAACATCATGAAATAACACTAAAAGCAAGCATGAGAAATTAATCATACAAAAAGAAAATCAATTTTTTTTGTATTTTTGTATTTTTTTTTATTTTTTTTTATTTTTTGTATATTTTTATCAAGAGCACAAAAAGCACTCTTTACTCAGCCATCTTCTATGAACAACTCTTTAGTTAGTTAGTTAGTTTTTTTTTTGAAAAGAAAAATCAC
Source organism: Reutealis trisperma (assembly GCA_947687605.1). NCBI lineage: Eukaryota > Viridiplantae > Streptophyta > Magnoliopsida > Malpighiales > Euphorbiaceae > Reutealis > Reutealis trisperma. The sequence goes on from CANTUT010000578.1 coordinate 280,563, forward strand.
AGAAATTTAAGATGTGTATCAACAATACAAAAGCAATTCTTTACTCAGCCATCTTACATTTAGTGAATCGGACCTAAAATTTTGCTTGATTAGGTGCAACAAAAACAAAATGTGATAAGGAAAACTACAAGAGTTAGGGAAGTTACAATTGGAGATTCAGATCTAGTCCTCGCTTCTTACTGCTATTGGCTCTAAGGTGCCAAATGACCTGCGCCATCAATGGATCAGATTGGGATTTAAAGTTTTATAGTTGGTTAATCAATTGATCAATAGTTGAAGCAAAGACAAGAGTGCGTCAACTCGCTGGTGTCATAAAACCATATTCCACAGTATGATCGAGAAAAGATAGCAAACCATTATAAAAACCATCAATATTAAGTAATCCCAATGGCTTTTGAAGAATAGTTAATTGGGTCCAAGATGCAATGGTGAATATATCTTCAAATGTTTCTAGACCACCAGATAATGCGATAAAAGCATTAGCATTGAGATTCATGTATGCCATTCGTTCGTACATGCTCATGACTTGTAACTCATTACCTATAGTTCCACCGGTGATGTGTTTCTTTTGTGCTAAAGCCTTTAGAACTATTCCTAGGACTTTGCTACCTCTAATATATACAAAACTTGCGACATAACCCCTTAACCCTAAACTACCTCCCTTAAACACCAAATCAATTGCCCGTTCAGCTAAAATCCTACCAAGTTCATTAGCTGCTATCAAATACTCTATTTTCTTGCTAGAGTTTGGACTACAAAAGACACAAATAGTTTTGAATTTGAGTGTTAAGGGTTTTGCCATTTTCTCTCACAGATCTCTCAAAAGGGTTGTGTGCATACTAACAGTAATAAATGTGCATATAAATAAACTAGAAGAGTAAAAGAACAGTTCAATGGGATAAAATAATTGTTAATAGAAAAAGCGTGAAAACAAAAATAATCAATGATATATGTACAAATATCAAAAAGAAAACATTGAAAAACTAAAAGCAAACTTTAAAAGACTAAAAAGTTATTGACAGTAAAAAAATCTGCAGGAAAATAAAATCTAGGTGATAAAAAGTCAAAAAGTATTATAAGATGTGGAAAAAATAATGCATCAAAAAATAAAAAAGTTAGTGATACATCTGATTATAAACAGTAGTTGTGATTTTAGCTCACATCTTCCTCTGGTTTTACATCCAATAATGGCTTAAACACCTTCTATGAGTAGAGGATAGGCTTCCCATCTAGTTTTCTTATTAACTGGCAAACATGGTCTTTTGACGTCAGATTTCCTAGATTATAACGTAGCTTGTCTTCTTTGAATAAGTCCTATAAATCTAAAAGAGTATGTTGAACTTGTCCACAAGGATGCGTCTCAAGAGTTTGTAGGATATTATCCAAAGAGTCCTTACTCAGTCCATCTTTTATGAATTGAATTTTGTCTTCTCAATTTATGGATGCAAATCCAATGTTTCTACAACGTGTGTTATAATTCCATCTTGGACACTTGTAGCAGACTCCCATTCTCTTAGCTTTCCTCTTCTTTGAGTAAGAACTTCTCTCCTTACCTTGCTAATATTTAATAAATGAGTCATCAAGCTCACTTGCCAATCGTACTTTGGCTTCTATGATTCAGTGAATATCTTTAGGAAGATTCAAATGCCTAAATGCCTTCATTCTTTTCAGTCTGTGTTCATCAATTTTACTGAGTACATCTTGGGGAAGAGTTGGAAATTTGTTTTTTAGTGCTGCAAGAGATGCTTCCATATCTAATTAACTAGTTAAGAAAATGAAAGAGAAAATTTACAAGGAAACAACTAAACAGAAATAAAAGAAATCTAATAAAGAGAAAACTTGGGTTTCCTCCTAATAAGCTATTTAATAACTCACAAACAATACTAAAACAAAATTAAAATAGAAGGAAACAAATAAAAGAACAAAATAAATTAAAAAGAAGTAAAAAAGTTAGAAATTTGGATTGCCTCCCAAAAGCACTTAATTTATAGTCTTTAGCTTGACTGTAGCTAGATCTTCATCAAGGAGGATAGTACACAAAGTATATCATCCTAATAATCACGGAAAGGTAGACTTTTGCCAATCTTAATGAGTCCAGCCAACTTGATTTGAGCCTGCATGGAAAAAGGTTAAGATAGGAATTATTTAATATTTTATAATTAGGCTTATAATTTCCAAAAACTTTCCAACGAGCTCTTTTTCTTGCTCTAAATTTTCTCATGAAATTGAGATAGGAAAGTAGTGGTGTTGAATCAAGAGTTGGTGAGTGCTCAGTTGATGGTGGTGAATGCTTCTTCTTTTCTTCCAAGTCATCAAATTGATATTCTCTATGGTATGGCATATTTAATTTTGCCAAACAAACTAAAAGAGTTTTCTTTGAGTGCTCTTTTTCAAATACCTTTTCAATTTCCCCATCAATTTTAACCACTCCGCAGATATTTTCCATGAGAGAAGGATATTTGAAATTATTGGGCATATTAGGCTCCATTTCTTCCTTTTTTTGCTTGCTTAAATTATCTACTTGTTCAATCATCTCTTGCACATCATTATTTAAAGAAATTGCCAAGCATTTCTCTCTAGAATGTTCTTTAATTTGGCTTGTCAGGCTACCATGGCCTTGAATGTTTAATGGACTAGCGAACTGTTCAATTTGTACATCAAAATTTGTATTGTGGCTAGCCCATTGATCCATCCTATCTTCCATTTTTTCACACCTTCATAAGTATCATTAATGAATCTTTCCAACACTACTTCATAAGATGGTTTGTGCTCTTTAAATGATGCATGGTCTTGAAAATCATATTGATAATGATTCCATGAATTGTTACCTTGATTGCATTGGTTTTCCCATCAAATGTTTGAATAGTCACTCCATCTTGAGTTGTTTATATTGGAATATGGATAATTCTCATGCCTATTATAATTTAGGAAAAATTTTACCTGCTTTGCATATTGGCACTTAGAATTCAAGTGATTATCTCCACACAAATAACAACTCAAACATGAATTAAATAAAATATTAGTATCAAGTTTATCAATTAGGTTAACCAATGCATCAATTTTAGCATTTAACTTACCAAAACCATCCCACCATACATGCTTGCTACTTTATTTAGCATCATTCTTCTATCGCATCATTACTGGTTGTGGAAAGCCATCCCTCCTTTTTTTTTGTTCTTTTTTTTATAAAAGTCCTGCAAAATAAAAATAAAAAAATAGAAAAGAAAAAAAAAATCTAAAGTAATAGAGTATATTAATCTATTGATATTAACATTGTCGCCTTCCCCAGCAACGGCACCAAAAAAACTTGTTGTGTGATTTCTGCAAGTGCACAGGTTGAAAACAAGTAATATAGTATTTTTTTTAAGTAGAGTATTGATCCTATGAGGAAATAGTTGTCAAGTACCAATTTTAAGATTACTCTATTATTTAGAAAATCAATTATGGGAATTTATATTTCAAACTAAATTAAAATTAAAGAAATTAAATGATGATTAATTTAAAAGAAGATTAAAGGCCTAAGATTTAGAATTTATCATTTGATTACCTATGATTTCTTTATATTCTTTAGATTGGATTATTTTTGCTAGAATTAATGATTAGATTTCCCTAAATTATATGATGTTCTCTCTCAAGATATAAATGTGTCCTCATATTAACCTTATGTCTACTCTCGTGATCATAAGCAATTAATACAAACCCATTAAGTTTTATGAAAATCCTTTTAACAATCACAAAGGAGTATTCTTATCTTTAAGTAATACATTCCCTAGGTCAATTATCCTAATGAAATAATATTGTGTTTCCACTCTCGCTACTTCACACAATATCTTAAATCATGTAATTAATGGCTAGTTAATTACAAGCATTAAGTTATAAGATAAAAGATTAATTCCAATAATCAAACCCAATCAATTAAATATAAATAATCATATGCAATCAAAAGATTACATCTAAATCCTAAAAAAATAAACTTACTTACTCATAATTAAGAAGGAAGAAATATTTAAATTAACAATAAACATAATAACAATTTAAAATTAAATTCAAGAGTAAAGTTTAGAAAGAACTCTTTTTGGGATACAATCTTTGATGAAAATGAGCTCTAAAACTTCTCTTGATAAGAATAACATAAACAAAGAAGAAAACTAATCTATTTTTTTTTCTCTAAATATTTTTTGATGGATTTTCTTGATGCCATTTTCCTTTGCCAAGCATGGTATTCATAGGCATGCTTGGTGGAAGAATTCAAGTTCCATTAAAATTCTTACATAAAAAATTCAACATTAATGGTTAGGTTTAGCCACCAACCATTGAAATCTTTACAACAAAAATTCAACACTAATGATTAAGTTGGCCACCAACCATTGAATTAATTTCACATGGATTGAAAACTCAAGTCATTGCTTGCATCATTATTTCATGATATAATTGCCTGCATCATTTATTATATGATATCATCGCCTACATCATTTATTTTATGACATCATCCCCTGCATCATTTATAAAATGATATCATTGCCTGAGTCATGATATTATTTATTATATCATTGTGACATTATTTTAATCTGAAAAAATAAAATAAAAAAATAAAAACATATTATAATTTATTTATAAATTGTAGAACTATTTATTTCTAAAATTAAGTAATAATATTATTGCATTCTTGAGAACTGAGCTAAAATTTGAGTTTAAACAAATAAAATAACTCTAAGAATGTAGAGTTATCACCATTCACTCATTGTGGATCGACATGTGCCGCACCAGAGGAAGGCGCGCCTACCGACCAGCTAACCCATCGAAGCTCGTCGCCAACTGCCTCGAGACGGCGGTGCATGCGCTGTCTAGAGAATTGCTAACAGAATCTTCTAGGCCAATTTTCAGCCATTTCTGATATCCTTTTCTGATGATATTGGTATAGATGAACTCCTCATGATTCCAGTTTTAATCTAGTATATCATTTGCTAATTTTAGATAATTTTTATTTTTATCAGAATCCGGTGACCCCACTACTGTTGACACCATTTCTAGAGAATTACAAAAGGTGAAGAGTATATTCAAACTCCTCATGTCATACGCTAACTGTTGGTATTATCAGATCATGATTTAGTTGTCATTGGAATTTTTCGGGCGACCGAATTCCACCAATCCCAAAATTGATGATTTTGGACAGCAACTCTGACTAATTAAATAGAGTCATATGGTATAAATCTCGACTCTTAATTGTGTATAGATAGTGAATTATGAATTTATTTGTGAGAATTTAGGTAAATAGTTTATTACAATTAATTAGTTTAATTGGATAATTGAATTGAGATAATTATTCATATGATTATTGGATATTATTGATGATTAATTGAAAGATTGAAGTGAGATGTTGAGATTGGTATTGAATGAAATGAATTGATTGAATGTTAGTTTGATAATGAGGAATGAAATTGGCGGTGGGATTAGTGAATTGAAGGTCCGGGTTGGACCATTTGATTGTGATATTATGGTTATTGTGGATAAATTGGATTTATTGTAATTGGGAGTTAATATAAGGTTAGAGGAGATTGTGCTAAATTTTAAGTAGATATTTTAAAGATAAATAAAAAAGAAATAGTATGATAGTATCTAATAAATGATATTATGTTTCTAGAAGTATGTCAAGGGAGAATTCGGATGATAATTGACAGAAGGAAGTATTTTGTTAGATTGCAATCAGTAGTCCAGATGAATAAAGAATACATAATATTATATTTAAGTTCAAAATATTTAAAGTTAATAAAGTATTATTATTGTTAAATTAAGAAGCATGTTTATGGTAATATGAGATTTCATTATTTATTGATAAGTAATAAATTATTAAAATGTTAATATTTAGTATAAATGATTTTCTATTGATTTCCAAAATTATGAATTTAATTGATATTCCAATACATATGATACTAAAAGCTCTATCATAAAAATATATATATCACCAAAGTATTAATTAAAGAAATTTCCAATGTTTCATGAAATAATTAAAAAGTTACTGAAAATGGTCAAAGTTATGTATAAGCACCCTGTTTATATATATGAATTTATATCTAAATTGTAACTATACAAAAGTTCTTATGGTTAAATAAGTAAGTAAAAATATGGAAAACTATATGTAAGACTAAAGTAACGGTTGATATCCTTTCTAAAGAGGAATTACATGTATAATTATTAGTAACATCATTATTGTTAAGTTGTTGAAGCCTAAGTACCGAAATGATCTTATATATTTTTCAAGTGTTACCTAGAGTAGCTCTTTTCTACTGGCACCTGAAAAGTCTTTCAGAAAGTATATGTGAACCTTGAATCCAAGTAACCCATTTGTACCTTGAGAATTATTGAAATCCCAATTTCCCGTTTTATTAATGATTAACCTTAACATAGAGATCCCCGTATGAAATGGGTAAGACATCAGACTGTGTGCACTTAGGAATCAAGTTATGTACAAGTGATATGGGGGTATGTTCTAAAAGGAACCTCTGCCTTAGGTACGCCAAAGCATCTCTACCCTAAATTTAAGGGAGCTTTATGCTTCGGGTATGCTATAAATAGCTCCTACCCCAACTATATGGGAGCATGCTCATATCAAAAGCCTCTGCTTCAGGTGTGCTCAAAAGAGCCCCTATCCCAATTTAAGTGAATGATCTCTATTGACCTCAATTGTATTATAATTGAAACACATTGAATTTCTTGTTCATTGATACCCAACCAAGTTGATTATAATATCTAAAAATGTTTTCACCTTATTTGCCATATGTTCTAAAAGTAAAATGACAAATTGACTCTACAGCAAAAAAAAAAAAAAAAAAAGATTCATTCCAATAGAAATAATTAAAAGTTTAAATGTTGTCTCCTTTGAATTAAAAGTATATATATGTGTATAAAATGTTTCCTTCTAATTTGTTAATGTCCTTGAAAATATATAAAGCACCAATTATGTATAGTTTATTTAATTATATGTTATCTGATGAAAACTTCGAATTATAAATATGTAGGCTTCCATACGATTAATATATATTTCTTGTATGAATATCAATAGTTGATTTTATGTAATCTTATTTTAAATATCTCAATAATATGTGTCATTATATAATATAAATTATTTGATTACATTTTATCATATTATATATATATATATATATATATATATATATATATATATATATATATATATATATATATATATATATATATATATATATATATATATATATATATCATTGATATTAAAGCTAATTGTTTATAGATTTTTTTTAATCTTTAGAAATTTCTTTTACATGTATGTATATGAATTTTACTTGGATATTTGAAAATCATATAGCTATATAGTATTTTATAAAGTTGTATTTTGAATATTACAAGAATTACAAGATTTAAATGTAATATATATATATATATTTCCCTTGAGATATTAAAAATGTTACGTTATAGATTTTATAGCTTATTAAAAGTAAAATGTTTTCAAAAATATCTATACTTATATGATAAGACAATTATTTATTTGTATGTAGTCATCTAAAACTTTAATGTTCTTATCATATATGAATTTTGAATTTTGAAAATCTATATAATGAGTTATTATTTTAAATATCTTATAATGAATTATGAATTTTTTTTAAAGAATTATATGTATGTAATAAATAGATTTCAATGTCTATGTTTTTATGTTTAAACTAAACATATGTTGTATAAAATTGTCTAACTTCTAAAGAGTATGAAATTTCAATATGTGGACATGTATAGTAAAGTTTAAAATTTCCAGAATCTTATGAATTTGAACACTTATTTATGTACCATTAGTGTTGAAAACTCCTTAAACATGTTCTACCTTTACCAAATATTATTGTATTTTAATGAAGATAAGAATTATGGGTTACTGATTGAATTCATATGTGGACTTTATATATTATAATCTATTTATTGCAAAAAGTAAAGTATCTCTGATTATTCCAAAAGTACATCTCAGATGATCTATTGAAATAATCTATTAAAAGAATTAATATAAGGATTTGAAGTTCATGAATTATTAATAACTAAACAATGAATTATATTTTAAATTTTCCAAAGGTTAATTGTATTCTTGCTCACTGAGCTTTACCCGAAGTTCACCCCCTCCACTTACCAATTCTTGCAGGTGAAGATTGAGTGTTCTTAAGAGTATAGTGGATTGTGGTAAGTTGACTCCTCAAGCAATCATTTCTTCCTTGAGGAGTGCTAAGTTTAAGTAATAATTGGATATTTGATAATTATTGTATTTAAATAAATGTTTAAAATTTTTAGATGCTCCATGTGTGTAAGAGGGTGATATTGTATTTGGTGTGACCTAAAGTATTTGATAAGTACTATGTTAATGTGTAAATTGAATGGTAAATTGGGATTGCCTATGAAAATGAGAATGAATGATGAGAATAGTGTATGGAGAGTATAATTGGGTTGCAGGTTGTGATCTTGGGCTAATGTATTTGTTACTGATATTATATTGAGTTTCGTCATATGTATAGGTTCTATGAGTTGTTAGTGCCTTTATGGTTACCCATGCCTTGGACCGTCACATCTTTAAAACTGGGGTGTGATAGATAGCCATTGGCCTAATTGTTTCTTGATATTATACATTCTAGGCTTTAATCTAACTAGACCATTTGTGATAGAATGCTTATACTAATAGTGAAGAAACTATTAGACTGTGTGTATCGGTAGCTGAATTGATATAATCTAAATTATATTAGTGTCCTACCTAGAAAGATCCATAAGCTATAGAGATGTGCTTAGCTAAGTAGACATTAAAAACAAAGAAGTTACTACCCTATTTGTTTGTTTGTTGATCATTTGACATTGTTATATCAATTTGATTATTTGGTTCAACTCCTTCCTTGGCACATTACCATCTTTATTGTAATACTTATTGTTTATTGCCCTTACTATTGACATTTGATTTGTGAACTACCTAATGACATTTATTAGAAATTGCAAGTATGAATATATTTTGTATTCTCATTGACTTAAAGGCTCACCCCTTTTTAATTATGTTTTTTAGGTGCTAGAGTTGAGGAAGATAGAGTTATAGAAAGATTTAGCTTTTTGATCCCTACTCTGCAAAAAGCTAATTGTCATGTATAGCTTTGAACTTATAAATATTATATGCATTATTATAATTATGGATGTTCATTCTATAGCTGCTTCGTAGAATACCATTGGAGTATGAACTAAGATAGAATGATTCTTTTAGATGATTCATTGATGTATTATTTTATCATTGTTCATTATAGATGATAGTATGAGATTTAATCCCTAATCTATAGTGAACATTGAAATCATATTGAATATTTGATATGAATAATGTAATGAATGATGGATATTGATATGAAGTAATTCATTTTGTAAAATTGTTAGTGTGATGAATGATGATCCAGGTCAGTTATTTGTTGGGTTCTATGAGTGGTTGATGGTCTTAAACCTACCTCATACCCTAGGACTGTCACACCATGTTAGGGCGTAACAATAAAAAAGAAAAAAGTTATAGAAGTCAAGAAATATGAAGGATGAGAAGTGGGGTTCAAGAGATATGAATTACAAATTGGATTCCAAAAGGGATTTTCATATACCATGATTTTAGAAGAAGAAGTAGAAGAAGAGAGATTGAAATGTGACAGTATGAACTGAGAAAACATAAAGTAAATAAAATAAATAGAATAATGAGGTTTTGATAGATACCTAAAATTCCTTTTAGAAGGATTTGAGATTTTCAGAGTCCTCGCTATAACCATTTTAGAGATGACATGTACTCAGAGTTTTCAACAGAGAGTACCAAATCATATAGTTTTTTGCTATTTCCACTCCAACTTTCTTGAATACACTTCTTGAAATTACTACTTTATCCTTTCTTCTATATATCTTATTTTATTTCAATTATAATATTATTTTATTCATACAAATTTACATGTTAGTCAAACATTTCAATTAGACCATAAAAGGGCCCAATTGACTAAAATAAATGTTTGCTCATATGCACTAAGAGGGGGGGGGGGGGGGGGGCGGGTTGAATTGGTAGGAAATTAAAATTTGGATAGAAGGAGATAGGGATAAAGAATAGACACAATCGATTTTATAGTGGTTTGGGTATTAACGAATCCTACTCCATTCCCCAATCTCAATTGGGTATTCTATTACTACTTGATACTTACAAAGGAGTTTCAAGCTCATTCCAAACTTACAATATGTTTTAATGGCTAACACAACCTTTACAAGTTTTTTCCTTAGGCTCACACTTAAACCTTTACAAGAGTTTTCTATTGGCTGACTCTCAACCCAATACAATGTGTTTTGAAGGCTAGCACTTAACCCTTTGAGCTATCAATGCTCTTAGAATAACCAAATAATTATAATTAAAAGGTAAAAGCTTTTAAATTTGCAAGAGTGTGGCTTAAATGAAGATTGTTGGATAATTATAAGGGTCTTTGGAGGGGTATTTATAGCTTTTTCCCTCTAAATTCCTGTTACAAAGAGTAATGTAAAGAGATCTTCACAACAACCAAAAAATCTTACATTAAATGCTCTGTCAGAGCAATGTCGCTATTGCTAAGCCTTTTTCGTAGTCTATATGGCAATATTATAGTTGTAATCTTCAAAAACTATAATGGCTAGTTGACACATGGCATCTTCTTGTTGGTTCCTTAACTATCCATTGTAGTCATTGAGTTTTGCACAAAAGTCGTGGTTGTGATTGCTCGTTTATGGTCTCGAATCCAGGATTGTACCTTTAGTAGCAGTCGCAACTGAGGTTGCAATTTGCTCTATCTCTCAAGGCTGAAAATTGAATGAATTAGCCTTTTAAATGTCTTGGTCATGATATAGAGGTCACGGTCATGATTTAGTGATCACGGTTGTGATTTTGGCATATTGGGCGCAACTTTGAAGCCAAATATGAGACTTGAGAAAACTTAAGAATCTTTGAAATCCAAACTATTAAGTATATTTTAATCTACAAAAACTCTACAAACATATTGGATAGCTTCAATTTGATTGACAAGATCAAAATAGAGATTGACTCAGTTTTGAAATAACTTAGGTCAATAATCTCCCCCTTTTTTATTTTGACAATCAAATTGAACTTAAATATAAAATAACTTTCAATGTAGAATACTCCCCCTTAATTTATGCAATACATAGCCAGTAAAAGATATAAAGTATGAGAACGATTTGAAAACTATGATTGTAAAAAGTATATGATATAGTAAATTATTGAATGAACATATCAAAAGTTATATCACAAAGTTTTCAATTTTAAGTTCTCCTCCTTAATTAATGAATTTACTCTAATTGTCTATTTTAAGTTCTTTTTCTATATTTCTCCCCCATTGGCAAGATCAAAAAGAAGTGAAACAGTTGCATAAAAAATAAATCACAAAAGATCAAAGTAAAGAGAATATATAATTACATTCATTTGAAATTAGCAATGCCACATGGAATGAATGCATAAACAAGATAAAAGACATATGAAAGATAAAATGATAAATTTCAAAAATAAAAAATAAAAAAAATAAAAAATAGAAGAAAGAGGAAGTCCAAAAAAAATCTAAGAAGCATCTCTTCCATCCTTTGGCTCCTCTTTATCTTTATGAGTTGCCTCCTCATGTATGTCTTCTTCTTCTTCACTAAACTCCCATTCTTATAAGTTACATTGAGGGAGACCCATATGACCTTGCATATCAAAAATATCTTGGTGAATGTGGTCTAAGAGAGTTAGTCTCCTCAATACTTTGTGAAGAAGTCTATTGGTTTCATCCTGTGGTTGAAGTGGAGGGGCAATGGGTGCTATTTGTGGTTTCTTTTCTCTAGTTTGACTAGCCTCACCCACCACTTTTAACCTCTTTCATGCCGTTTCTTGAACCCTAACTTCTCTAAAAAGATATTCATATTTTCCTTCTTTTTCTCTCAATGCCTTGGCATTGATTATGTATTGAAAATCGATAAGGGATTTTTTGATGAGATTTTAGGGAATGACTTTGTTGGGTGGAGTAAGAGCCCCAACATGTTTGGCAATTATAGTGATATGGGAAGAGAGTAGAATGGCACCCTTTTTGGTAGAGGAGAGATGAAGAAATTAATTAATAAGGAATTGAGTGGTTTGAATGCCTTTCCCTTTCACAAGTTCATAGAGAAAGAAGAGGTCTTTTTGAGAAACTTTTTCATTGCCATCCCATCTAGCATTTATTGAGAGGGTGACAATCCTATGAAGGACCCAAATAGAAAAGGATTTTATGTGTTTGGCAAGGAAGGATTTTTGGTCAAATTTTAGCTCTATGGAAATTTCAGTCCAAAAGGGGTTGAGTTCAATGGCAAACTCATTTAAAGTGTAGGCACCTTTGGTTTAAAGGCTAAAAATATTGGCAAGATCTTTGAGGGATAGTTCATATAACTTTCCAAAGAATAAAAAATCAATAACATAATGTCCACGAGTTGGATGTAGTTTCTTATGGACAATAAGGGTAGCAAGAAATTCCCTTGTTAGCTCTTCATACCTATTCTCATCAACAAACACAAACTTCTCCCATTGAAGATTATTGAGAAAAGCAACAATGCTATCCTTAATTCCTAAAGTTTTGAAGCAAACTAGGCTAGGAATTTTGGTAGGAAGAATGATTTTATCTTTGATTCGAAGAAAGTTTTGCTTTTCATCTTGGGTTATTCCCCTCATGAGTTCTAGAGGAAAGGGTGTTCGAGAGGTTTGAGCTTTCTTTCCCTTCCTAGAGCTTTTTCTAGAAGCCATTGATGAAGAAAAAGAGAAAGATTATATGACTTTTAAAAAGGGAAAGTTGGAGGAGAGTTTGAGAGTAATAGAAATTCAAATAGGAAAAGGTTTGGAGTGTTAGAAAACGAGTAAAATTGATGGGGTGGGGTATTTATAGGCTAAAAAGAGGTGAAAAAAGGTATAAAATGGCTATTTTTTTTAATTAAATACAATTTTTTTTGTTGAAAATGGCTAGTTTTTAAATGCTATCAAACATAGAGTTATGACTGCGACTACCTAGTAGCGACTGCGACTCTAAGGGCTGAGCACTAACGTCTAAAAATTTGAATTTTGCAACTGCGAAATTTGAAAAAATAGAAATTTTAGAAAATTTTTTGAGAGAAGATATATGCAATGTAATTGGAATTATAACTCAAGATAAAAATGAATGCAATTATACATTTTATATACTAAGATATCATCTGTAATACCCAAGGTTTCCCTAACCAACCTTAAACAGTAATGATGACACTATAATGTCCATATATTGTACCATTCAAGGCCTTCGTAACACATCAATAACTATAAGAATATCAAAAGAGGTAAATTCTAAATGAATAATGTGACAATGAGTAAGGAATGTAATCAATTTCGATAAGTAGTTTTATGATAAAATGGATGTCAAACCGAGTTTGACTTAATGAGACTATATTAATAATTCATTTGAAATGTGAATCTAAAGTGTTGATGAATGGGCATTGACATCTCCTAAGATATTGGGAGATGATAATAGTGATATAAGAAGTTAAATTTAATCAAATTTGTAATGGTACAATGAAAGTCAAACTTAGTTTGACCAAGTGAGTCTATATGATTTACATTCCTGAACAATGCTAATGAAAGGCTAGGAAATGTGTACTATAGAATGAACAAGATTTATCTAGCAATATCTAAAGGTGTAGTGATATTGCAAGGTAGAAATATATATATTAAAGTAAAAGAAATGAAATGAAAAATGTATTAAGTACCGAGCTTGAAATGTACACATAAGGATTTGTTAATGGGCTTTTAGACTCAAAAGCCCAAGCCTATTGAATGGCCAGCTCACAAGGCCCAAGGATGGATGAACATACACTTAACTAGAGTTAGAAATAGCTAACCAAGATTAAGTTTGATGTTGGAAAAGTTAGCCATTAATTTTGACTTGGAAACCACCATAGTTGACTAAGTCCATTTCGTTTTCCAACTTGAATTCTCACTTCATCCACACCAAAGTCTACATTCATTCTTGTTATTTCCAAAACCATATGATGAAAATCACCATTGTTGAGAAAATCCTAGCCATCCAACGTGATCAAATCATAGCCATCCATCAAGATTAAATCTTAACCATTGGATTGAGCTTGATCAAATCTTCACCATCCAACCTATTATATATATAAATATATATATATATATATATAAATATATATATATATATATATATATATATATATATATATATATATATATATATATATATATATATATATATATATATATATATATATATATATATATATATATATATGCAAAATTTATGTTATAATCAATATTTAGCCTATCTTTATACCAAAGTCTCATACAAAGGAAAGAAACTCTCTCTACAACACTTACAACAAGAACCTTAGCAAATTAAAGCTAACCAAGGTGAGAATATATATATATATATATATATATATATATATATATATATATATATATATATATATATATATATATATGCAAAATTTATGTTATGATCAATATTTAGCCTATCTTTATACCAAAGTCTCATACAAAAGAAAGAAACTCTCTCTACACCACTTACAACAAGAACCTTAGCAAATTAAAGCTAACCAAGGTGAGAAATTATGTTCATCTTATCTTTTCTATGTTTTAAGGTTGATCTTAGTATTTTGGTTGCATAGAAATCTCTTCCATACCATAAGAAGAATTCAGCCAACCTTAGTGAATAATCTAAGAAGTATTTTAAATTCTAATTAAATATATCTATGGTTACTTTAGATGAAGAAAAATGATTTAGAAGTGTTAAAATGAATTTTAGGAACTTGATTCAAGATTTGGGAATCCTAGTGGCATAAAATTAGTTAAAAGAGGAACTTGGTGTTCTAATACTAGATTAGGATGATTGAATGATCATATATGATATATGTTATGCTAATTCCACATTTCTACAACTTATTTAATGATTGGATGAGTAATTGATGGTTTTTCCCCAAATTCTATGGTTTATGGAAAAATTAGGGATTTTGGGAATTAAACTTGAATTCATAAAATTAAAGGGGGAATTAAGCCTAAGAATAGTGTAATATGAATTGTATAGGGTCAATTTCAAAATTCAATTGATAGAAATAATTTTTTCAAATTTAAGGAACTAGGTTCATTTATGGAATTTGATGGTGGAAGTGAAATTAACTCCATTGAATATTAGAAATTATTTAAATTGATTTTACTCAAAGTTGAAATATGAAATTAAGAGGAAAGGAATTATCTTTCCTTAAGTGAATACTTTTGGCTATTTGAAAGATAACTAAGGGAAAGTGTTAAAATTAGTAATAAGTATATGTATAGTGTATAAGGACTTGAAAAGTAACAAGTTAGTACTATAATGAATAAGTTAAGCTAAATTTATACACTAATATCATAATAAGGAAGTGATTGATGTATAAATGAAATGCGAATGTGTAGAATCTAAAGGCAAGGACAAGGATACTGTCCAGTGTGCAAGAAGCACCACTTGCATCAAAGTTAAACGTAAATAAGAGTAAAGGAGTCCAAGGTGAGTACTTAATAATATAATATTACTTTGTGCCATTTGCTTTGAACCTTGATTGGTCAAACCATAATCATTGAAATATTCCAATTCCTTGACGAGCTTGAATTACCATTGGATATTGACCCATTTGATGTGATGCTTCTTGATGACATTTGATTATTGTGAACCTATCATGTTAAATTCATAATGTGATCATTGAATTCCTTACCGTGAATCTTATATGAACTTTCCTGTTAGTGTCCATCGATAAGTAGAAATACCCTTTTAATGTGGGGAAATACATCAGACCATGTGTACTGGTATAAGCTTGCGGGTAGAGTGAGAGTACTCAACCTCTATTAAGGGGAATGCCTAACTATAAAACCTGATCAGTCTTGTGTAATGTGATATTTGTGAGTGAGCAAGGCTTAGGCTACTGCTCTATAATTTATATATGTGGCAAGCATTTTGTTTTGAGGAAAATGCTAAAGAAGTTATTTTCATCTCAAATGAGAAATTGAATCATAATGACAACATTGATTAAAATCATTCTGTTGTCGTAAAGAGCCCTTTTAATAATGGTCCTTATATTCATCATATATATTGTATTATTATATACTTACTGAGCTTTGTCTCACTCTTTAGTTGTTCAAATTTTTCAAGCAAGGTCGACGAGTCAGCAAGGTAAATTCCAAGCCATATTCTTCCATTTGGAAGTTGCTATGCTATTTTCAAGTGTTGTGATTCTTGACTATGAAGGCCATTGTTTTAGAGCTCTATAGTAGTCGAAGGTTTAGTACTAAAATGTTACCGGGTTTACATGTGTTCTAAATTATATTTTAATTACTATTACAATAGTGTATGAAGTTATAAACATTTGATTAATGATATGAAATACAACTTTGAGAAATTTATGAGTTGTGTCTATGAATGGCATTATAAGTCAACAAGGAAATGACAAACAAATAATAGGCAACAAGGAAAGGTAATTAGGTTACGATGTTAAGATAAGGTCCTACATGATAAATGGTAAAGAATTATAAGTTAAGCGAGGTTTTACAGGTTTAAGTGACTTTATGTCTCCCTATACCTTATGACTATCACGGCTTAATAAGCAGGTCGTGACATCAACTAATCATTAAAAGGAAATTCAAGCAATTTAAATGAAAGACACCAAAAATCAACCATAAAGCAACCAATATGCAACCAAAAAGCAATCAAATTGTATAAAGTCAAATACTTAGATTTAATTGAATTAAGAGTCACCTCAATTTAAGATTAAATGCACAAATAAAATGTTAAAGATAAATGACACAAAATGCATGAAACTTTGATACACATGAAAAACTTTTATATAATTTTGAAAATATATGGCAATGAGCTCCCATCAAGTATGCCAATTTCCTTTTTTATGAAATTTAATCTTTCTTCATTTAAGGGTTTTGTGAAAATATCAGCAAGTCGATTGGTTGTATCAATAAATTCTAATACAATATCACCATTTTGCATATGATCTCTTAAAAAATGATTTCTACTGTCTATATGCTTGCTTCTAGAATGTTGGATATGATTTTTGGAAAGATTTATTGCACTTGTGTTGTCACATTTGATGGGAATGTAATCAATCACTTTACCATAGTCCTTGTGTTGTTGTTTCATCCAAAGAACTTGAGTGCATCAACAACTTGCCACCACATATTCTACTTTAGTGGTGGACAAGGCAACTGAAACTTGTTTCTTGCTAAACCATGAAACTAAACATTCACCAGGAAAATGACAAGTTTTAGAAGTGCTTTTTCTATCAAGCAAACTACTGGCATAATCCACATATAAAAATCTGATTATGTTAAAAGATGTGTTTCTAGGATACCATAGTCCTAAATGCAATGATACGAACCCCAAGCGACCTGGTTTAAGACTTAATACCTTTATGTTTGGAAGCGACTCACTTGGAAAGCCAAATAAAGTTTACAAGGAAAAACCTCAACTCAATGATGAACCTATGTTAAGGAACCTTGGTATGTTGTGAACAAGCAAGATAATTAGCTTTGAAAGTTCAGGTTTTTTATTCTAATCTAAGAACTAGATTTGAGAAAATTCTCATAAGCTTATAGCTTAAATTTGAGGGAAATCAACTTATCTATCCTTTTTATTGATAGAATAGTTAAGTATTTATAGTGTTACAAAAACCCTAAATTAGAATTAGCTAAGGATTAGGAAATCTTCCTATACAGGGATTGAAGATTCCTAATTAGAAATAACAATTAAACAAGAAAGGAAACTAATTTCTAAATAAGAAATAAATCTAAACTCGTTTTGGTCTTTAAATTTAATATAAATATGCCCAAACGCACTAATTACATATCCAAACTTAATTTAATTGAACATGGACTTATATCATAATATTAGGGGCCCCAAAATAATAAAAATTAAAGTAAATAATAAAATTTTGAAAATAAAAATGAACACATAGAATGCTACATGCCCAAGGACATGCCCATGTACCTGGGCATCTTGGCTTCTGCCCCTTTTCAATTTCTCTCCCATTTTACATTGTATGAAACTTGAACTTCCATGTTTTGCCTTTTTTCAACCCCTTTGTGCAATTCATTAGTGCTGAAGCTTCTTTGAATGCAATGCTTTCCAAAAGTGATGCTCATTATGGAAGTCTTCTTGATAACATTATAGAAAGCTTTGCATTTCTTTGGATTCCTCTTGAAAGAGCCATTGAATATGAATTGAAGCTCCATTGATTCTCTTTCCATGCTAGCTTGATGAAAAGGATAGCCTTGAAGAACCTTTTTGAAATCTTTATCATGCATACATCGAAGATCTTCTTACAAGGCATCTTGATTCTCATCATTCCCTCCCTCCTCAAAATGATTCATCCTCGAATCTTGACTTAAACAATTGGAACTAGGGAATGTGTTGCTCATACCATCTTCTTATTCTTGTTCATCTTATTGCACATCTATATAACAACTCACACCCACCTTAGGATTTTTCATGACCAATTTCTTGAATTTAGAGTTATTATAGCTAAGTGTGTCCTTTTATAGAAATTCATGTGTTATGTGATTGATGAGTATGTGGCATGTTAATTAAGTTCTAATATGTATAATATGAATTATTATGGTGAAGTAAGTGATTTATAGGAAATACATAAGCATAAAAATATTTATTTCACATAAATTGGATTTTCATGCACAAAGGGATTTTTAAGCATAAATAATTTTTATGAGCATTCTTAAAATACTTTCAAATAAATATTTTGGGAAAAATTTTAATGAAAATAATAAGAAAAATATTTTATTTTTATTTATCTATAATCAGACCACAAATTAAATAAAAAGCCTAAATTCTCAAAAGCTCACTGCACCAAAACACTCTTCACCTAACTCATTAAGGGTAATTTTAGAAATTGGCCAAAACCCTAAGTATTTAAACCAAAAATTTGGCCAGCCCTTGTTAGATAGCCACCATTCTGTTTTCTCTCATATTTCTAGTAGAAAATCCTCTCAAAAATATTCTCGCAACCGAAATTCACAAAGGTGCCTTCAAACCTTATGATTTCGCGACCGTTTCGTAAGTTTTTCTTTTCCTTTCAATTTGCTATTTGATTTTCATGAAACTAATAATGAGAAAATTATTTTGAACTGAGTATTTAATGATTTCTATTGATTAAATTTGGCCTAGGTAAATTTTTGAGAGAGAAATCAATTTTTCCATTTAAAACACAAACCTCTTTATGCGAATCCTCCAAAGGTGAACCCTAAAACTCAAAGTTTGAAATTTTCATACATAACAAGGGGAGGGACTACTGATTTGTGTTTTATTATGTTCTAAACTGATTTTTATTGTGTTTAAATGAAAAATTTTTGTATATTACTGTA